>JADLIF010001059.1:0-35962 GCA_016648015.1 Steinernema khuongi | reverse complement strand
CCTTAAAAAATTCGTTTGCGGATACGGGCCGAAACGGACTTCACGGTAATTATGTACACACCAGGGCATGTCCAAATAACACTGTCAAAAAAATAATAAAAACAGCCAATTGGGGTACTTTACTATTCAGATCACACCAGTCAGGAACAAGGATCTGAAAGGCAAGGCGCCGACTTGTGAAGTTATGTGTACATGGAGAAGATTGGCAGTTTTCACGTGCATCTACCGTGAGTGGTTTGACGGATGGTGCAGACGTGTTTGGCAGACACGTCCCTCGAGGATCACGAGATTTGAGAAGGATCTGAGAAGCGGGGAAGACGGAGTGAGTAGAAATTCAAACGTGTGACTTGTAGGGAAGGAGGAGAATGTTGAAAACAGGGCTAGTCCACTTGGATGGTGGCGTCGGAAAAGGGACAAAATAAAACATAATTCGGAGTTTGGTTCTCTCTGGGCCGTGGAACTCTTGGACTCCTAGATCACAATGGATGGCCTCCTTCATCACTCCTACTTCTCCTTGCTCTGATTTAGGGATCGGGGTTAGATATTTGGGTAACTCAGCTACTGCAATAAGGACAAAATAACGTTAAAAAAGAGGAAGCATTCCATTGTTTATCTACTACCCAGTCAGAAAGAGTCTTCTATCTCAGAATATGAAAAAATCCGCCCAAAAAGAATGATTCTGCTTAACTTCGGCTTTACTCCGGCCTACTTCCGAATTGACTCCTGCATAGCCTTGGCGTGGAAGCCGTTCCAGGAAGTAGGTGGCAGGGGATTTCTCGAAGAAGATCCAGGTCAAAATTGTACAGGATGAAGTGGGGTTACAGGGGATGATCCTGACTCTTGTGATGCGATCGTTGAGTCATTTGTGGATTCTTTGTCTATGTTTTTAATCTGTTTAACTCGAGGGCTTCACCTGTGACGGAGGGAAAAGACGCATCAAAGCACATCAACGGCTAAGGAATCGGGTTTTGGGTCTTCCCTCGGTCCTTGGAATTCCCCGCATCGTAGATCACAATGACCTCCTTCAGCACCACCTCTCCTTGACTTCGTCGCCCCTCCAAGCAGCAGGTCAGGACGCGAATCGAGCCCAAAGTCGCTCCCAAGCAGGGGTCTATTTCGGGCGCGGGGGCGACTTGTCCAAGATATGTAAGAGCATCACTTCTAGGGCGCTCTCGGAAAGTCAAACAAAATCCAATTTGATTGCTCTCCGTGAGGGCTGCATGGGCGCCGGAAGCGGAGATGAACGAGCACTCGGGGGACGGAAACAGAGAAGCGGGAGGGGCGTTCTTTGTGCTGGATTTGGCGGCGGAGATGATCGATGACCATCGGCCCGGGACCACTTAGCGGCGCCGAATTAAGAGGTGAATGCGGAAAAAGAAATGTGTTTCCACATGGCGGCGTCCAGGAAGGAAACAAAAGCACGATTGGGTTACTGTAGCCTGTTGTTGTTCCTTGTGGTTGGAGGTGCAGCCCGGAAGATTGGCACCCAGCGTAATCGAGGGCTAATATAGCTCTGTTCTTTTGTTTTTGGCTTTTTGCAGAGGTTAGAGTTACAAAAGTTGTTGGAAGCCTCAGAAGAAGAAATATGAGCCTTAGAAGCTGATAGGTGCTACAGCATCCGCTCCAAAAAGTGGGTGTCAATCTTTCTGAACAACAGGAGATGGACAAGTGGCTTTTAAGTCTTTTTGCCGTCGTCTTCTTTCTTGAAATGTCCGAAACGTTTAGTTACCCCAAGGAGGACAGATCGTCCGCCTCACTCTACGGTAAAAGCCGACAGTGAAACGCTCGAAATCTGTAGGAGGAGATTTGGTTAGGTTGAGATCTGGAATGAATGGGTTGGGAATAAGTAGAACTTATCCAGTTCACAAAACACAACAAGTTCAAGCATGCCCGCATCTAACAAAATAAGAGCGAAAAAGCAAACACACAGTCAACTTCCACATAATGCAGCTCTAACGTTGGAATTCTACATTCATGGGGTGCGGTATTCTTGCGCGCAATTCTCTGTCCCCTTGCTAGCAAAATAATCTAAAACAGAGATCACAATCAGGGACAAATTTTATCTCATTACAGCTTGTCCTTAGCTCGTCGAACTTTTCGTCTTTTTCCGTGTTTTTCAATGTGTTAACAGTTGTTCTAGAAAATTGCAGATGCTCCCAGTGTCCTTTCAATGACCGGCTACGGTGACGGGTTCAGAGGATCAACGCTATGCCAATGCCTACTTGACAGATACAATGACAACAAAGCTTTCAATGGATTATTTTTTCACTGAACTCAATTATGCGAAAATATTGCGTGGAACGAGTAGTAACATCGGTGACAAGAGCTGCGAAAGCCACTTGTTTTCTGATGCATTTTAAAGTTAAAAGTTTTTATGGAAAGGAGATGAACTGCTAAGAAGTTTTACAAAGGAGAGGGCAAACAACGCTTGACACCAAAACTTTCTATTCTTTTCCACAACCGTTGTGCTTAAGCTGTCGGAAGACAAAAGTATCCAAAATTCAGTCCCGGGACCACAGTCCCGGGAAGTACAAAGCTCTGGAACGTCGAGGATTTTCTCAGAAGAAGACAAATCTTGGAGTCTTGGTGTTAAGACCTGAGATGTGCATCTGATAGAGCTCTCGACCATTTCCACTTCCCATCGACCATTTCCTAAAAAATGAGCCACAGCCTGGTTCTAGGCATTTGGCAGTCCGAGAGTTCGGAGCTCTTTTTCCGTTTGGAGCGAAATCCTACCAATTCTCAGCTCCTTTTCTTTCTACAAGAGAAACCCAAAAAGCTCATATACTCAGGGCATAGGCAAAAGCATGCCTATGTCGCCTTGGAATCGGCTAAGCTCTACCTCTTTTTCTACATATATTGAAGCCTTAGAAAGGTAGGTAGTCACGCAGCTTTACAAAAAAAGTCACGAGAAGAAAAAGGAGAAAGATTGTGTGTTCAGGAACTTGGGCAGTTCAACAATTGGCAGATTAGAAACAGCTGAAGACATGACCCTAAGAATCAACCTTATTGGGCAGTCCAGAGTTACACAACAAAGACTTCCACAGCCCCAGGCTCTTGAGCCACGGACAGGAACAGCCTTGGCTGCAAAGGAAAGAGAAAGACCAACGGGTTCTTCACGGACCGCTCTCGGACCATGGGACAACAAAGCCCGTTGTCCCAGAGGAACAAGAAGCTACGCCTGCTCGGGCTGAATGTCACGTCCTCCTCGGGACCATCGGAGCAAACCCTTTAGTTCTTAGTTTGGAGATCGTGAACAGAGTACAGGAGGCCATCTGCAAGTGAGCTGTTCCAGAGGCGCCTTTTCCATAGGTGCTTCAGCGCCTTAGCTCGGAGCAGGCTGGCCCAGATGAGAGCACCCTTAAGAAGACAGAAGTACATACCAGCGATAGACTGTGCAACAAAGCCCGTTGTCCCCGGTGGGAGAAGGAGCAGCGGAGCGGACCGACGACTTAACGAAGTAGCGCGACTCACCGTCGACGATGAAGCTCTGGTCGCCGCACTTGAGCTGGAAGCGTTTCTGGTGCTCGGACTTGGTCGCATCTGAACGGAGCGGAGGTCAGAGAGAAGTGCGCTCTGGACTGGCCAACTTTCAATCAATTTCACCACAAACATGGCGTAAGAGGGAGAGGAACACGTGCTGCGTCCACATGAAATAAGCCGTTCTGAGGTGCGCTGATCCCGGCTAATCCGAGCCACAATGCGTGTTGTCGCGCTCAGAATGGGCACCCAGGGCGTTGCTAATGTGTGTTTTCGCTCCGCGCCGCCTCGAAGATAGCGCCGCCGTTAATGACGCCGGCGGCCATCACCTCGCCAAACAACAGAGATTCGACGTGAGGCTTCTCCGGTTGACCTTCGCTTCCGGAGCCCCTCGCGCGTCCCCCGCCCGACGTCGCCTGGATCAGAGATGTCTCGGTGGACGGGACGGGAGGGCCGGGATTAGAATACGGTAGCCCTTGGTTCCCTCTTGGAATTTATGGAAAACTCGAGCGAAAGAAGCATAGCTTTGGGAACCCAGGACAAAAGACTTGAGTAGGCTTCAATGCTTGAGCCTATCTCTGTGTTAGATCTCAAGGTATACCTTCTGTTAATCATTGCAAAACAACCGTAGAACCCGTCACGTCGTAATGAGCATAGATATGCTTCATTGGAGAAGAGTCCCTAAGCTTTTGTTGTGCCCCTTATCTCCCTTCCCAACACCATTCTTCTATTAGATCTGCATACAAAGCTCTTCTCACAGCATACGTGGACAGTCCCTGCTGAAAACCGACATTTACTGCTCATTAGGTTTGGTCTTTTCCTCCCCCTTGGACAAAACCTCCAACATTCAGATCTTAAGATTGTTTTCTCCCCTCTGTCCCATTCCACAGCTGTTCTCTGGTCGATTCCGTGACTCCCATAAAACCAGCGATCACCCATGAATCCAAAAGACGAATGGCATCTAATCCTCAGTTGTCAAACACCGCTCTGATTTCCAGATGCCCTTTCCTAACCCTTCCAGCCCCATGTTCCCAATATCGCTCCTGTCCCAGAAAGCAATGTTTGTGCAGTCGTAGCGCCGTCCACCGTTTAGTGCCGCCCCGGACACCCCCGTTCCGCAGGACAACGCACAAAAACGGCGATAAGCGCACGCGACTAACATTTATCCCCGGGAATCGGCAATCGCGTTATGCGTGGCACAAATCCGTCGGCAAAAAAGCGAATAAAGGCAAACGACGATTTCTCGCAAAGCCGCTTTGAGCCCCACATGCGTTAATCGCGGAGAGCCTCTTGGCTCACTGCGCAAAAACAAATCGTCAATTCGTCAAGTAGCACTGAAGTGAAGTGGGGACCAGAGATTACAGGTTTTGGATAAGATTTGTGTTTACCCAAGATGCCATTCACGTTTCTTGGAGGTTTGGATGGGAATGACCAAGGTCAACTACGGTGGGATGCATCCTCTAAATTCTGAGGAAGGCACTTTCCTCTTAAATCTAACGGATAATGGTTTTCCCTTTAAATCCGCTAGATTTTAGGCTGTAAGTAGATCTGTACAATGGAACACTAAAGGTCAGAAGTGTCGAAAAGTGAAGAAGTGACTTCTTGAGTCTTTCCTTTCTTCATACTGCCTTCCGATCTACTTGCCTTCTCACGAGAAACAGGTTTAAAGCTTCCAGTGACTGTAAATCCCCACAAGTGGTGTAAAGGGTGTAAATGGATCGTATAAGAGCATGGAGTCGATCTGTGACAAGGAGGATCTCTCTTTCAAGACTAGGGAAGTACAAACGTACTGTTCGACATTTTCTGATCTTTAGTTTTTGACCGTACTTACGGCCTAACTATCGGATTTAAGAGGAAAATTCTTTGTCCGTCAATCTTAACTCTTTTTTTCTCAGAGGGACACCGTGAAAGTATAGTTTAAAATATGTCAGTAGAGGGTTCAGTGGTTCGTGTCACTACCACGATCCAAATAAATGTTTTTTTATTGTTTTTTTTTATTTGTTTTTTTATTTTTTTTATTGTTCGTTGATTTCCACAAGAAAGCACAGGATAACCAAAGAAGGACCACAGAGCCCTTATGATTGGCAAATTGCACACCAATACCTACAGTAATTGAAGACATAAGTCCCAACGGCTGGACGATTAGTCTCTCGATGCACAATTCTCAAACCAAAAGGCCAAAAGAAAAGGCACAAAAAGTGTCACTTGTTCTGGAACTCCCTCCACGAACTATCACCCCCACGTTTTTGCTCTCTAAAGTGCTAAGTAGCAAAAAAATGTATGAATTTCGCTCTCCATCTACCGTAATCAATTCATCAAGAACCTAACCTCGATCCCCGAATCGGGCCCGCAACGAACTCACCCAGGTCGAGCAGAACGGATTCCAAAGCAGGAGCGGTCTTCGCGGGCATTTCCTCGCCTTCACTTCATCCTCCTCAGCGTCGTCGTCGTCTTCGTCGTAGGACCTTAACGCGCGTCTAATCAACGGAGCCATCGAACTCGCCGCGGAGGCTCCATAACAAAAGGACATAAAACTTGAATAAAACTCGAATAAAAAACGATCCTCTCCGGCTCAAGTAGCTCGTCTCGATTGCCCGCCGCCGATCGTCGCCGGAATTAGGGAGTTCTTCGCACGAAATTGAAACTTTCCGCGCGGGACCAGGGGACTCGAGGGGCGCAAAAACTAATTGAGTGCGGGTGGGAGTGCCTGAGGATAGCGGCAATCAGACGTGCCCGGGCGGATAATCTCATTTTCGCGCGTTTTTGACACTTGGACGCCGGGCCATCGCCCCACATTCCGTCGGAGTGCAGTTCGTGTCGGGAGTGCCACAATGGCACGAAGGGGAAGAAAGGAAGGATTTCTGGATGGATGGAGGGAGGGGGAATGGTAGAAGCTGTGGACCGTTGGAAGCTGTGATCTTTAAAGTATTTTTGAGTACGTTCTGTGGTATCAGTCAACATACTTCAAATGATAGTGCAATGGAATGAGGCGTGCAGAGCGTAATGCGGCTGTTTAGGCTGTCTTAGAATAGCATTCTGGCCTAGAATGAGACCGCATCTTGCGTAAGACCTCTTGCTATTAGGAAAGAGGCATCAAACAACATCCTTTCAAATGATTACGGCGGTGTTTCTCAGAAGTTGATCAGCAACGAGAACCGACGTGGAGAAGCTTGCTGTCGCTGTGCGTCGCACTTCGTTTTCGGTTCCATGTGTCCGTTCCGAGCGCGTGGAGCTCGACAAACCAAAGCTCCTATGTGTAACGGGGATAAAGAAGTCTTCAAAGAGAAAAACAGGTCGCCTTTCTTGTCGATCCCTTCCAATCCAATCCTTCTTGCCAAGTTGAAATGCAAAGGTCCAAATCTTCATGTGGATGAAAAGGCACACCTTCTTCTTAGGGAATGCAAGAAACTCATGGGATTGAGATCGATTTGCCGTATGAACCCAAACGCTGTGCATTATGGTCCTGAGAATTAAGTCTTGGGTCCTGCCACAAAACGATATGGTTCTTCGTTGAAGTTCTGTTGTCGCACAGCGGAAGCCGGACCCGGGGAAGCCGTGGAGCGACGGCGCATTGACGTGGGAACATGTTTTGAGAGACCGCGCAGGGTTGAGGTTTCGAGTTGACTAATTAAGCCGCAGGAACGAGCAAACGGAAAACAAAGATTTGGCGCAGATTCGGGGAAACAATTCGCTTCCTTATGGCAGAAATAGCGTCTCGCTGCGTGAAGCGTCCTTAAAGTCGGACTGCCATCGCTAAGCGATTTGTAAACCATTTTGAACTTTACAGTAATGTTCTCCCCAACGAGACGAGACAGTAGACACTGTCTTCCCGTCTGGAGGAGTCTGCGTCAGCCTGCAGCGTCAGTCGGCTTTGCAGAGAGGTGGAGTGCGGCTGCTTGTCTCCGCGACTTGCAGTCTCATTCCGATGGTCCGCGCGACGCTCTCTGTTGTCCTCCTTCTGGTAAGTCCTTCGCCCTAGTAAAGATTGCTCAGTTCTTCGACATTTCAGCTCCTAGCAGTGGACTGTGGCGCGACTCATCCATGCGAAGACTTCTACCAGCATGTGTGTCCGAGCGAGGATAAACCGAATGAAGTGGCGGAGAAGAGATCCAACGGTCTTTTGCGTAGAATTACGGACGCGTTGAACAGACCACGCGCCTACGGATTCCGAAGGATCCTGAACGTAAGCCTTTCTCTTCTGCAGCAATATTACTGGTCATTTCAGGCCACTTTGAAAGAATCGGCACACAGCGAAAATCAGAGGAAGATATGTAGACTTCAATTGGACCGCCTGGGAAGTCGTACTTTGGATGAACTCAACGACTTCGACACCGGGCTCGTCTTCGGCCAGCTGATCGCTTATGGACGCTTTGTGCCTGGAATGGACGGCGATGCTGAACAGGTGCAGGTCTTCCGAAAGATCGAGGGTCCCACTACCAAGTTCTCTGTCCTGAATGGTAATTCGATAGTTCGTGTATTACAAGTAACCATGTATCTGCTTAGGGAAGCCCGGCGGTTCCTCGGGGTCGAAGGTTGTGCACATTGCCAACACCACAGACCAAATCAAGAACGACTTTGTGAAGGGAATCTTCGAAGGCTTCTTTTCGGAATTTCCCGAACTGAATTTTGATAAAACTCCAGGGGACGAATTCCACTACCACAACCTGGAGAAGAAGGATTTCTTCAAGGCGATTAGAGGCGAAACCTACTGGGAAGTGAACCGACATGCGCTGGAAAACGCTGCCAAAAACATTACGGTAAATTACTCTAATCTTCTCCATAGCCCCGTACTTGATCTTCTTCAGAAGAACGATCAGGATCTAGAATTTTATCTTTATGACGCGTTGCTGAGGAAACCCCCATTCGCTGGATATGGCAATGTGCTGTTTGCGCACACTATATACAGCCACGCGGATATATTGAAGCGGGATATCGCGGATGATGTGGAGGTTATAAAGCGGGGAGTTCTCGATGAAATGAAACATCTTGTCAAGGTACATACAACAGTAATCTTTTCTTTAAAGTTTCAAATGCCTTTAGAAAGCATCCTGGATGTCGCCTCCAGAACGCGACGGTATACTCGACTATCTGAATGGGATCAACATCATAATTGGAGTCGAAGAGAGGTACAGGAATCTCACTCTTCTACAGGAGATGATGGACTTCTACCACAAAGCTTTTGCCGCCGTGACTCCTACCCCCGAGGACGAATGCGAGTTCGAGATGCTTGCCAGAGCCCATGGCCTGGCACGCCACAAGCTGTTGTTCTCCCCCTACGGTTCTATGCTGCCCGTGTTTGCGAAGCTTCAATACGAAGAAAGTATCGTCGAAAGCAAGGTCGTAGTCAAAACTGTATCCACTGGAACTGATCTTGTAAGTTAGGAGGCATTCTTCTTCTAACTCTCCTCTCAGCAATTGTTTCCCGGGTTCATCAATCTGCTCAACTACTACCACAGGACTGGCTTCAAGTATGGCACTGTTGGATGGGCGATCGGACACAACACATTGGGCGGTGTGGCCTTAGCGGAACCTGGATCGCCTCTGTTGAATTATTTTGACGGGCTAATGGAGAAAATGAAGTTCTCCACTGAAATCGCATGCTACGCCAAGTTCTACGGAGAGCAACAGTTTTGCCTGGACCCTGATCATGTAAGGAATTCGCTCTCATCTTCCAAGCTCTCGTCCTTTTAGTGTCCACCTGGCGGACTGAAGGCCATGTATGGGTTCGCCGACGTTGAAGCAGCGCGCATTGCTTTTACCGCCTTCAAGAAGAACTTGACAGGCGAGTACGAAAGGAATAGAAGAGCTGCCAACGACTCCTCCAACTCGCCTCCGCCTGTGGCTCTCTCACTCGACGATTCAGCTGCTTACACTGAAGAAGAGTGGTTCTTCTATGGCCGTCAGTCCATCTATTGCGGGAATATGCCCTCCAAGAAGGAAAAGGCCTGGATTGAAAACAATCAACGCCCGAGACCGAAGATCCGCATGAATGCAGTAGCGCAGCAGATGAAGGAGTTCACCGAGACTTTCGGCTGCCAGAAGGAGCAGAAGAACTATATGGCCAAGAACCAGTGTGCTCTCTTCACTCTGAACGACGAGCAGCCCAGTTCTGGATCTACGCCTCCAGCTGCACATGTGAACATAACGGAGCCTACTGTGTCCCGAGCTTCCTCCGAAGCTGTGGCGTCCGCTCTCAGCCTGTACATTGGTATGTGCCTTTATATGATGCTAGTGCGCGTGCTCTGAATGAATGGCTTTCGTGGATGTAAATGTTGAACCACTTTGTCAGGTGACCCGAACGTCCAGAGGGTCCAGTGAGGTTAGCCTTTTAAACTTTGTCTCGTCCAGTCTGTAGATGTTGTAGGAAGCAACTTTAATCACATATGTACATACCAGTTAAGCAACACACATTTTCTGACTACGGTAAACGTCGATATATACAACAACCTAGAAACCCCCGGGGCGCTCCGTCAGCGTTTGAACACTTGGACGGAGTGGTTGGAGTGGCCGAACTCGGGCACCGACTTGAAGCAGTAGCACTCGACGAGCTTCATCGCTGTCGGGAAGAGCTGCTTCTTCATCTGCGGGCTGAAACGGACGTTGAGATAGAAGAGCGCGACGGGACCCACCTCCAGAAGATGTACATGTAGAAGAGGACGGCGTGGTGGAGGTAGTAGAGCAGGAAGGAGAGGAAGAAGGCGAAGGCGAAGTAGGGGCTGACGGTGCCGAAGACCTCCTGCCACAGCCGGAACGCGTAGTTCGGCACGTTCAGGAGCACGAAGGTGCTGAAGAAGACGCTATGCTACTGAGGCTCTCTCAGAAGTGGAGGAAGTACCTGGTGACGATAAGTAGCGAGCGGGTCAGCTGCAGGTCGGAGCACTTGAGTCGCTTGCCCGAGCTGCCGGGGATGTTGGACTGCGTGGAGCCCTGGTTGGTGGTCTGGCTGTGCTGGCTGAGCAACGTCTTCTTGGACGACTTGGCCGGCTCGTCGTAGGGCCGGTCGGTGGGCACGGTGGTGGTCAGCGTGTTCTGGGTGTGGAAGCGGACGCGGTAGTTGCCGTCGGCGTAGATGCGCATGCACTTCCTGTAGCGGATGATGGAGAGGACGTTGACGATGAGCACAATGAGCGACGGCACCACCGTGCACAGAACCGTGTCCACCGCCGTGAAGAAGACGTGCAGGTTCACCGGCATCTGGTAGCTGCAAGGAGGCTGATGGTGAATCCTCATAGAGAGATGGTGGCCTCTAGGGAGATCGTGGCGGGAGACTTACTCAAGGAAGGTGATCTTCTCGCTGAGACCGCAGTAGGAGCCGTAGTCACTCGTCTCCAATCCGGCGAACAGGATGCACCAGAAGCCGTAGAAGAAGCTGCTGGCGGCCACGGTGCCCACGACCAGGCAGTTGGCGAACTTCTTGGAGACGGTGATGCGCTGGAAGGCCGGTCGGTGCAGGACCAGGCAGCGGTCGATGGACGTCCACGAGATCATCCAGACGCAGATGAAGTCGCAGGCGTGCGCCAAGAAGGTGAGCAGTTTGCAGCCGAGCTCCGAGTTGTTGTAGAGCGGGAGGGTGATGCCCGTGTTGGTGTCGATCCAGGTGCAGAGCACGGTGAAGAGGAAGAGGCAGCCGCAGACGGACAACGTGGACAAGTAGATGTTGGAAGTCAGTTTCCGGAGCCAGTAGTTCGTGCTGAAGCGAGGGATTAGGAGGAGTCGGTAGGTGGACATTGTGCAGAGCCCCAGCCTCTTATGTTTGGTCCCTTCAATTGGTCTCGAACGGAATGGCCCTGTCTTGGTTGACCAGTCCAATTACCCATAAACTCATCCAAAGTGCTTCTTCTGAAGAACCGCCCGGAGAAAACGCGGTCGGTCCCCCGAGTCCAAAACTCACTGCCTTTGGCAACCCGGAACCATGTGCCTCCAATCGGAGCTAAATCGAATTCGTCCCTAATTGCATCGTCTTGCACGACGCTCCTAACAGCCCACCACAAGTTTCGCGATAAAAACGATCGTTTGCAAAGACAAAAGCGAACTTCGCACATCAAGGTCGGCGTGGAATCCGATTACCGCCGTCGCTAAACACCACTTTTTGTGGCTGGACCTTCGATCGCCCGTCCAAGTACCCTCTGCTTTTCATGCCCACGCCAGCTGTTCCAGCCCGATAAACACAAGACATAATCTTTGAAGTCGCTGTTTGTTCTTTTGGATACTTCGCTGAGCCTTCTGGATCCAGAGACCAGCAAAAATGGAACAACAAGTGGTAAGAAGCAGAAATTGCCTACTTCTAGCGACCGCTAATCAGCTAAAGAACTCACGGTTATAATAAAGGCCTTTTAGGGTTAGAAAGCACCACAACTTATTGCCTACAGTCACGAAAAGGTCCTTCAGCTACCGTACACCTCTCACGTCAAAGCAGGTGCTTTCCTACTGACGCGACCTTCTCGGGCTCCTGATTCGTCAGAGGGACTTATTTGTCTTCCATCTGTTGTTTGCGACTTCACTGGTAAACGTCATCCCGACTCAAAACAATCCCGACCGATTCGTCACTTATTCTCAGGTTCTCTCTGATTCCCAATGATCTTTAATAGAGCGCCTATTTTCGTCGTCGTGTCAGGAGCCAAGTGTTTACTGTTCTTCAAAGCTAAAGACATTTCATGGACTTCCCAGATCACCTACAAGGTCCCGACACGAATATCCAAAATTCCAGGAGAGCTTTGTGGCCCCAGAAAGAACCACCTGCCGTTTTCTGGAAACGTCACCCCCACAAGATCAAAAACAAGTAGCCGACAACTTCTGAAAACTCTCGTAATGTTTACTACTCCTTAGAGACTCTAAACCCTGAAGCCCGAACTTCAAATAATATCTCGTCAGGACGCATTCCCGAGCACCGAAGTCCTGGGAACTGGTTCGCACCTGTTTTAGGATCCCACACGGATCGCGAAAAGGTCACACAAACAAGTCTCTGATTACAGCCCTTACTTTTCAAAGGTCAGTTATACATATCTGCTCAGGACCATTGAGCAAATTTTAAGTAGGTCTCGAAACGAATGGTGCCAAACTCCTCTGTTTGTGTTGATTATGGAAACATTATCATTCGTGCCAGGACCGCGAAACCACTAAACTCACTGAAGGCTTCTTGCCTCTTTAAAAGGTCCTTAAACTCCAGAGTATTTTCGCCCATTTTGTTTTCCTGCCAGGACCCACTTCTCGTCTCTTAGCTCTTACCGTATCAAAATGAGCGCCATGCAGTTCCCGACGATTCCCACGGCGCAGAAAGCCGGGATGAACCACTTGGCGTAGAATCTGAGATTCCTCAGGCTCAGCGACGATTCGAACTCTTCGAACTCCTCGACGATGCTCTCGTTGAAGAAGGCGGTCGAGACCTCCTGGAGGTCGACCTCCTCGGTCATTCTGAAACAATCGTTGTGGGAGCCGCGTATAAGTGTCGACACGACACGTGGGCTGACGACAACTCTCCTAAGTGCCTCGGAACACGGGAATTAGTAGCAGAAGTGCAAAGGGAGTCCAGGAAAGGTGGGTTGGTTAGGAAGGGGAGATGCAGCCGGAGAGCGAAGCGTCCCGGAACGAAAGAGATAAATCATAAGGGCCTGTTAGCTTCCCAAATAGTGCTGCACTTGTGAGGAGCGACGGGATGTCAATCAAACTTGGAACAGCGCCTCCGAGGACGTCTCCCGAGCGCCAAAGGACAACCCGTCAGGGTCACACCACAAGTAGCTGAGAAACAATTTCCGGAAGGGCCATTAATCATAACATTTCCCATGACGCGCTGCAATAAACCTCGTAGGGGACGAACCGGCTCCCCATGAAGAAGTTTATGAACTTCTGGAAGTCATCTCGAGAAGGTCGGCCCACCGTGTGCGCCACCAGGATCGTGACAGAGGCGGGGTATCTCCGTTTTACAGGGAGCACGCCTTCTTGTGACGAGGCTTTTCCGTGCGGGAGGTCGACAATTACAAGAACTCGGCTAGGCCAGGAGACCGGCGATCAGGTGACTCAGTTCCACCTGCCTTGAAGAGTTCAAGAAGGTGAATCAGGCGGGTCTAAGAGGACCGTCCTATTTGGGGAACGCATTGGACAAGAAGGAGCAAGCAATAGATAAGATATGTAGGGGAATAATGCCCATACAAATGAACCGCTGTTTTTCAGAACACGCGCCCATTATTAGATTCCCTTGAAAACGGTGACACATCACAAACAGGATTAGGAGAAGGAGCTTTGTAATGGGATAAGCACGAAAGTAAATCTGACTTCTTTTATCGCCAATGGAGGTATTCGCCAATTTAAAAAGAATAAGGGTGCACCAGTTTAAATCACATTAAAAAAGGGATTCGTGCCTATTTTAAGACCTCGCACGTAGTATGATCTAAGCTTCTCCTCACTAGGGAACGTTTCGAAGTGATGCTTTGGGATTGAGCCGGCTTTGACCTCGGAAGACAGTTTTTAGACGTACCTGAATTGGGATTTTATTTTTAGTTTAAAATCGAGCGAATTGATTTGCCTTCACTATCATCTAGCCTTCTGCTCACTTGAACCCAGGAGTTCTTCTTCAATTCATTTCGGGGGCGGGTTTTTTAGGAGATTACGGTATTAATACCGGTATTAAAAGAACATCGACGGTTCGATACACATTCACATAAGAACTGGACTAAAAGAAGGGACTTACTAGGACCACGAAAGAACATGGTCACTTTACGAAGGCTTACCAGCGCCTCTTTTCACAATAGAAATATTTCTCGCCAGACGTTCTTGTATCTCCAAGAAGAAAGGAGTCCTATCACTAATCTTCTTCTTTGTTCCAACCCTTTTGTTCCCAACAAAAATCGCCCTCGGTGACTAACCCTTCGGAAAGGCCAAGGAGCGAGAGGAGACAAAGAACGCGACATTTACCAGAAGGGTCCAAGTCAGGAAAAGAATAGAACGGAGACATTCTTGAGGCGACCAAAGACCCTAAGCTCCCCAGGATGAAGAAGCCAGAAAGAGCAAAAAGAGAAGCGATAGTATCCCTGGCGATTCAATCCGCAGAAGAGGGACAGAACCATTTCGCTGTGAGACCACTCAACTGACGTTTTCCGTCTACAGTTCCCAGAACCTTCTACGCTGGCGACGTCAACACATCCCGTTTCGTATGTCCGCAAAATGTTATCCCCCTTATCGTTGTGGGACCCGGTGAGTACATGCAGTCGCGCCCTGGGTGCTAGGACTATTGAATGTCGAGAATCCAATCTGCCCAGATCAAGTAGAAGATCTGGTCTTCTCTGCTGGCAGAGACGAAGACGTTCCCGCCTAAAGGAAGAAGAAGAAGCTCTGGGCCGCCCGGAGTAGTAAAACCACGACTCCCAACCACTTAGGCTGATTTTACTACACCATCCTGCGTTTCACTCCGCGAAGACCTCAGGAGAATAGGGAAGAAGTTCGCGAGCAATAAAAGGGGCCAATCGCGGTGGGAGCCCACACAGCAGAGAACGTAAGGAAATAATGTCTTCTTAGAACGCATTTTCGACTTTATAGGCGTTGAATAAATCTTCGAATCCCGAGTAATGGGGCTTTTAACGAGGTGCGCCAAGGAGCAATAAAACCTCGCGTTTACAGGCCCACGTACTTGAGAATGACATAACCTGTTCGGAGTTTGTAGGAGGTGGATGACGTGGACTGAGCAAATCTAATTCTACGTTCTAGATGCACTTTTCGACAAAGGCAAAGAAGGTGCTAGTCCTAGAAACAGCCAGAAACCTTTCGTGCCGAGACACTCCAATATTTATGAAATCTGGCGTTTCTCGGATCTTTTTGCAAAGGAATCAGATCCTTTTACGCTCATGGGCCACGAGACAAAACAGACCAGTCGTTGTGGGACCCTAAGAACAAAGGTCAAGGAGATTGGTCTTCCCACAACCCCTCAAGAAGATTAATGCTTTTAATAGGCAAAGTAGGGTGGATATGAAGCTCCACCAGAAGCCGAAGCTAAGAAGAAGACCTCAAGCAACCTAGGTCCACACAGGGCAATGAAATCCGGAGTTTGTAGGCTCACGTACTTGATGACTCCGCCGGACACACATGCAACTACTTAGGCACATTTGCCCGAACGGGGGGAGGCATCAAACCACGTTCATTAGCCAGAAACGTGCGGTCCACGAGATCAAAAGGAGCGCTCATCTCGAGAACATCTCGAAGGCGCGCGTGACCCTCGGAGCCCTCCAGCGACGCCTCAAGGATCCGCCAATGACGTCACTGGCCGTTCGCCAAAAGTCGCCGGCCCGGTTCCCGGAATTCCTCCTGGAGTCGCTGCGGGAGCCTATAAGCTGCCGAACGTGCGCTACGTGATGAAAACAAAGCCGGAGCTCTGAGTCAGCGATGAGCCGAAATAAGATTTGTCTGCCGAGGAAGGGAGTCCCGCCCGGAAACACAGCTGGTCCTGGCGCGATTACAGAGTCCGAACGAAAACAGGCTCGTCTGGACTACTTGGGTGTTAGATCCAAGATGTGTTTATCCGATATAAACAGAACCATTATTTCCTCGACCGCCGGGAGAGGAAATTCAATTTGCAATCATTCATATCCGCGCGCGGGGGAAGACGGCCAGCACAAAGGACCTCGAGGAGGAGGGCCCTTCCTGAGAGGATCGCGTCGGGACGTGACTCGGAGAGACGGAAGAGCTTCCTAGAGTCGAGAACGGTGTTCGAGTGGATGTAAACAGAAAGAAAACATGTCGACAAAGGGGACTTGTATGGCTCCTGACACGATGTTTTGAGCAGTCCCACGCTGAAGTGCACAGATAAGTAGCTGTTTGGGTCTTCTCTGTGTACGTTCATCTTTCGCAACCAGGTCTCCTAAGCCACCGTAGGTCACAGGGTGCCAAGATGTATTTATAGCATGGGAACTACCGTAGCATGAGACATGAGACCGTATACCGTATAACAACTGCTAATCTGCATCTGTTAATGTGCATTAAAGGATTGTGTAATGGGAGCACAGCTGGGACCGTTTTATAAAAACTTCATTTCTTAAATCGTCAAATCCTAAATTCATCTGTTGAGCACCGCATTTGTCCTTGAGGCTAGGACTCAGATTGTAAAATTAGCCCTTGGATTAGCTTCTTATTACAAAAGAAGGTAATAGGGTATAATAGGGTTACTTTTGCCGATATCAACATTATGGCCTATTGTACAGCTCAAACTGAGTGTGCTTCTTTAGACCCAGTCTTATCACCACAAAGAAGCCATAGCACAGTACTGCACAGTATCATCAGAGAGACCAGCCGGCACCCGTAGCACAGCACATTCCAGAAAAGAGTCTTGCGAGGCTGCTGAGCTAACAACTAAGGCTTGTTCCTTCCAAGAAAAACGGAAAAAGTTTCGTTTTTAGCCTAATTACGCGTTGTTCCATCTAATTATATTTTTACATAATTTGCTCCTGCCAACAACTAGAAGCTTGAATCCTTGCATCTTTCAGAAAGCCCCCAGAGAAGCTGGGAACGAGAGAGAAGATCTTTATGTTGTGACTCCGGATCAGATAAGCCAACGAGCGACTGGAAGGTACCAAGAGGAAAGGAGGGAAACATGGAGAGTAGCCACTTGTCAAGATTGATCGCTTGTCAAGGACGGCAAAGAATAACGATTCTTTAATGAAGTCTGGAAACATCATTAATGGTCTCAGACGCGAGATTGAGACAGTCTAGACAACATAGGACCGATGTTTCCTGCTGGGACCCAGTGTAGGAGTGGCCCTGCTCCAGAGAGCGTAGCCCTAACCCCTCGAGCATCGCCAAACGTTCATTGGTTTGATCGGGACGGAGAAGCCGACGACAGCATTGAGAGTTAATGAACTTATGCTAACTCACGGAGTGCTTAGTAGGAGGAGAGATGCCGAAATGGGCTTACCATTAAGGGTCTGATTGACCCTGGGGAGACAGCTTCTTTAGTGGACCTTCTTATAAGGAACTGATAGTAACGAAAATTTGTATGCGAGCAGATTTAATGAATTGTGTCTTTCTAAAGCTGAAGCTAAACTTTTAAAGCCAATGAAAGGAAGAACAGAGCCGTAGTGATAGCCACTTTCAAAGGTCCAGGTCTTTCATTCTTTTAGCTTAATTTGTGGTAGCCTAATTCGTAGTTAGGACTAAGACGTGAGACCCCAATCTGTGGCTAACAGTGCTTATTGAATAAAGGATGCATTGTCCAAAAGATTCATGCCTATGAGAGAGGAATTCCTCTGCACCTTTCGAACCATCGCCACCCACGAGTTTCGTTTCTGCTGGCCCCTTTGGTTAAGAAAAAGTCGGCCCTCGATATCCCTAAACGGATTATAGGACGTTTTTTGACTTTTGGCTCATATAATTTGGCTCTTTTGTCGGGGTATCTTTGATCCTCGAAAATTGTCTTATAGAGATCGACGAAATCCAATTTTCGGAAAAGCTTTTTTCAAAAAGGCCCAACGCATCAAGTAGGTCATGTGCATGTCACGCCGAAAAACTCAAGCAGTCACAATTTGAGCCATAGGGCAAGTACGCGAACGGAGAACATCGTCAATAGTAAAAGTTAAGGACGTCGGGACATATGGCACTCTGCCCGGAGCGCGGGAAGTAGATACACAAGCAGCTGGGAGCACAAAGACTCGAAGAAGAGGTGTGGGACGTCCCGCTGGCCCTGTTTTGACTACTTTTTCCTATTTTGGGACACTTTAACCCGGGAAGAGAAGCAAAGGTCCTCAGGATAATGATGGGAAGTCTTCGTCGCCAGCCGGCTCTCTCCAGCAGCAGTGTTTCTCCCAGTTTACTCGTCTGCAAGTAGGCCTCCGCCCACCAGTGTTCCACGCGATGGCCCTTGGGAGCGGCGTCCTAATCCACGCGCCCCCCATTCACTCAAAACCGTTTTAGCGCCCGGGCGTAGTTTATCACGTCGCCATCGCCGTCGGCTATGTTTAGCGCTGACTCATTACTATGTAGGCCACGCTTAATTGTGGTGGCGGTCCATGCGGGAGGACATCAAATAGCTAAAGGGTCCTTCCTAATAGATATCGTTTACGAACGTTGAGCAGATTTGCATACCGTAGCATTTTGGAAACGGAACTTGCTCTAAAGACCAAGAGTCGTGCCTTGCGAAACGGAACTCGAATCGGAAGTGAAGTGTCCGTTTAGCCAAGCAACCGAGCATGAAAACTTCGCAAAAACAGATTTCCTGAGCGCGGAATTTAACTCACCCTGAAATGGTATTTGAGTCCACTATCAGAGACGTTTGCCGTTTGACCAATTATCTACAATAAGGCTAGGCCATGGAAGTAGCTAGAAAAAGAACCGAGCGACCAAATCCGCACCGCGGTTCCTTCCCATTTTTAATCTAAAAACCTAGCCGTTTCTCACCCCTCACCAAGTGAAGCATCCATCGTCAAAAACATGTGTTACTCCTTATATACATAGAAGTACTATGATAGTACCTTTTCGAGGGTATTTAATTCCGCCTTGGATGGTGACAGAAGACTAATAACAGATAGCAGAAATACAGTTTTCATAGAAAAGAACGGAAAATGCTGCCCTCAGAAGGTTCTATCGCATTGCTCGATAAGTTTTAAACTCGAGCATTTAACCTTAGACGGTTACCTTGTATGTTTTTTTAAACAATAGCCACGAAGAACAAGATAAGAACCAAACAGCAGATAGATGCAAACCACTATGAAGTAGTTAAACCGCGTCCCACGACGATTACGGTGTCCCGCACCGGTTTCTCCGGGAACCACCCCAAAATCCGGACCGGGAAGCATCACTGCTCACTACTATGTGCTTTTTAGTCGCTGAGCGCCAGCCTGGGGGGTCGATGACGCGTCCCTATTAGCGCCGGGACGTCGCCAAAGCGTCATTTGACGCCCTCGTCGCCACAAATCGAATAAAAGCGGCGAAGAAGCGCACTTTAGGATTATCAGCCGGGAAGTGAGCCTTAAGCACGTGAAGAAGTCGTCGCGGCGAAGGCCTAAGCGTGTTTAGGCGAGCCTCAAGGAGTCTCAAGAAGGCCGGACTGGGTCCTCTCCACGAGGAAGCAGCTCAGAAATCGAATCAGGACCTAACGGCATTACGGACTCGCAACTCGGCGATGGCCTGGGGAGCCTTCGCGGAGGAGTTCCGCCGCCAAGAGCTGAAACGTGGCGCGGGCTGTCCACTGAAAGACTTCCTGTCCTCGGCCGATCGGACTTCGGATTTCCGCGGCCAGTCACCACGCGCCATTAATGCAGGAAGGCACAGCTGGCGGAGATCAGAAGGGCTTATCAGTGGATGCTGCTGACGTCATCTTCTTGCGAGGACTGAATAGAAGTCTATTCCTATCTGGTCAAGGAGGTCACAAAGCTGTCCATTTGGTAGAGTCCTTGTTTTGCTCCTACTGTATTATGTGCCGGGTCTGCTTGTGTCGTTGTTTTGCCCTTACTTTATGTGCTCTGCTTGTGTATCTAGCTTGAGTGTGTGACATGCCCAAGGGAGGTCAATTAGGAAGAGAGGAGGCAACGGTTAAGCATGGCATGGATAAACAAACAGACTTCCATTTTGTTCACGCAAGAAGATGATAAGCCCTTTTGATCTCCGATTTGGTCGAAAGTAGGTCGATCAAGTAGAGAGGGGGGGGGGGGGGGTGCTCACGTTACTCACCTATGAAAAGCAAAAGTAAACCGTATTGTGGAAAAACAATTAGCAATATGGTAGATTGAGATCGATGAAAGATAGCAAGTTTTGGGGTGCTTACTTGTCGGAAATAAGGATATACTTATTGGCGTAAACTACAGCTGAATCAGAGGTCCAGAGACACGTGAAAGTCTTCAGAAGAGGTCAAGCCAAAGCTCAAAACGGAGAGTAATTCAGTCATGGTTACCTATCTACTGTAGGCCTACGTCAGCTAGATTCTCTGCTACGAATAGGAGTCCATACGGTAGTGAAATGGACTCTGGAATACTGGGTTGTATTGTCGATACGAAGAAGTAGCTCATATAATCCACGTTTTCTGAACCTTTTATTTTTTTCCGGTTTTTTACTCAATTTTCGATCCCTCTAGCCCCCTCCACCTCCCCTCTCAGATCAAACACCGCTTCCGTGCAAAGGCAAGAAACCCGCATAACTATTCCTGTCCCGACTGCCCTTTCCCGTCTTCTTCCCTACTTGACGTGCTGGATTCCACGTGTTTTTCAAGTACTTCCCACAGACGAAGATGCACAAATAAGAATCCCGCGGGACGTGTTCGGAACGTCGAAAGTTCGCCCACACATCAATTCTAGCCACGAACGTAGGCCTTGGTTCTCGCATCAACAAGAGATTACACAGGCGGTGCACAAACCGAGGCTCGGTGATGCCAAGGAGGCGACGGGGCTCGAGGGCCAAAGGGGCTTCAGGGTCATGACGTTCTATTCTGAGCTGCTGTCGCCAGCGGACTTACCCTTCCTGTTTTTGCCTCGTGCACAAAAACAGGCGCGTATCCCGGGATGACGCATAAAAGGGCGAAGGCAGGCGACAGAGTCAGTGACGCGGAAAGGTCGGACCTACATTGGCTCGAAGTTCGGCCGCCAATTTGAAGGCAATACCGAAAAACACGGTTATAGAACGATGACGTGTTACTGTAGGCTACTTAGCCGTCCTATGAATGTAAAGATCTGGAGCTTCTTTTGATCACATAATTGAGCGAACCTAGCATCGTCCACGACGGCTAAGATCGCACAAAAACGATATATATAGCAGAAAAATCTAGCCAGACCCTTCCCTATTACAGTCATAAAAATTGCTAATCCCTTCTCCTCCTTGTGGCGATCAGGTCCAAAAGAACGCGTGAGCGTGCGTGACCACGCAACAAAACACCAATTCTAGCCAAAAATGGCTAATACCGAAAAATACGGTTGTAGAACGGCTACTTAGAGGTCCACTTGGCTTTAGAGGAGCTTCTATTGACCAATACCTAGCATCGTCCACGACCATTGAGATCTAGCCCGCACCCAAACAAAAGAGCGAAAATAAAAAAGCAAATAAAAAAGGAAAGAGAAAAAACAAAAAATGAAAAAAAATTTTAATTAAAATATTTTGATTTGCGAGTAATTCAACCGTAAATGAATCTCTGCAGCTTCTGACTTACGCCCGTTTTAGGCTTAGTCCTGATGTTTTGGTTAAAGAGTCCGGGTGCCATCTAGCCAGACCCTTCCCTATCAACAGTCACACCCTCTCCTCCTTGTAGCGATCAGGTGCAAAAGAACGCGTGCGTGACCCGTAAAGACGCCGAGCAACAGAACACCAATTCTAGCCAAAAATTGCCCATTCCGTCGCGTCTACAAGACGTAAACAGAAGCCACGTCAAAAAGGCCGCGGAGATTACGTGACTGCCGGATACGGTCGGGAAACGGCGTAAACAGGCGCGGAAGACGGCGCCATAATTGCGCTGACGACAAAACGCTCTGAGCTGCTTGGCGGCGGATGTATCCGAACAACAATGCGATTATTGAGGAGGGGGGACTCACAGCTCGGAGGAGGTGAACTTCGCCCGAATGGACCACCTAATGCGGGTTTATCGGATTACGCACTTACGAGCTTCAACTCTCCACCCGAACTAAGCTCGGCTCTCGAGTAGAACTCCTTGAATCCCCAAGTTGACTTGAACTTTATGACAAGGAAAGAAGGGTCCCTGGGGTACCCATGAGAATGGTAATGTTGCCAAGTAGCACAAAAGCTGGAATTAAGGTGATGGAATATTCTAAATAGTTGTCTCCTACCGTACCTCTCTTTACCAGGATTTCCCTTGGTATTTTTTAAAGTATCTGCCTTATTACAGCTGTTTGTGTACTTTAAACACGCACCTTCGTTGACAGAGAGAAAGTGTATGTGAAAACCCCAGAAACACAGCACTAAAGGATAACCGAAAATAACAAGTAGAGACGGCGTTCTGACCGTGGGAAAAGGAGGAGAATGATTTTGCCAAAATATGCGTCAAAACACAATAGAAGAAGCTATTAAGAACGGCAGGGTGTAGGCGGAACTAGTACTGTGCCGCCTACTCGAAAGATAGAGTTCTTGGGATGTAAAACTTACTTCTTTACTCATAAACATAGTCAGTTCGAAGTCAACCTCTACTGTAGGCATGGGATAGGATAACCCACCCTTATCTTCTTATACGATAGAAATACTCTCAAAGAATCTGTTCAGGGGCTATTCTCATCCCAAAGAGCGAACGTATCTAAAGAACACGCGATCTACACGGCCAAGAGGCGAAACAACTGCGCCGGATCCTCGAAGTTTTTAGTTAGAGACAAGCCTTTAATCGCTGCTTGACATTAGTTCCAAGGGGATAACGAACCGGATAAGCGACAGATTGTTTCTCTCCTTTCGAAAGTGCGCGACGGAGAAACACAAATGGAATTAAGGTAATGCAATACAGGAAATGTCCGCAATTAGCGAGCGACTACCGTATCTTTAGAAACAGAATTTCCAATGGTGTTTTCCACCTTCTTTGCTTCCCCTTCTGACCTGTCCGATACAGCTGATGTTTGTGCATTTCAAAAACAGACCTTCTTAGCCGGCTGGAAACAGAGTGTATAGGAAAACATGAAAAGCTCAGCTGTATGTAAATTCTAAATGACTAGTAAGAAGGGAAAACTTGACAGTCAACGTCCGTCTGTGCCAAAACAACCACAGCCTAATATTTGTCCGAATTACAGTTAGTTTAAGAATTGTGGGTTTAGAGTCAATTCTAAACAGGCCTGCGGGAGGGGTAACCCGGAGGAATGAGCGTCGCGCAGTTAAAGCCACCTCGTTAGCGGAAATTTATGGGTTTTCCAGAAAAATAAAAACAAAGCAACCCTCAAGCGTGAAATTTGGGTGTCCTCTTCCAGAGACGACCCTGTTGTTCCGTTGTAGCTCCGTCTAGCCCGATCCCCGTGGGACCCAGAGCGGTCTGCGAATGTGATCATGATTAGTCTCATCGGGAAGGACATCTGGGAAGTGACAAATGGAGACATTCTGGAATAGAGGATTCAGAGAACCGTAAATAACTCCAGAATGACGACTGTTTGCTTTGGTCTTGGTTCCTCGATTGTAGGCTTTGAGGTGATAAGTAGGGACGGCCTACAAAGGGGAAGGCATTGCGTCGACAGAACGCAATTAGCGCTACATTCCTTATGCGAAACAATTGACTTCAACGAAGAAATAGTGAAGTAGCATAAGCCTACTGCTCTAGAGGACTTCTCAAATGAATCAAGAAGATGAAGGAAGGAAGAAAGAAGGTTCCAGGGCCAAATGCAATTATGAATAATTTGAGCCACGAATCCGGGAGTTTCTTCCCGAAGATTGCATCGGCCAAAAATCGACGCGAGACCTTGTGACAAGACGCTGTTTTAGGATAATTGGACTCGCTTTCTTTTGAGAGCAAATAAGAGACGCGGGGGGAACGTGACTGTGCCCAAGGAATGCGTTTGTGTTGTGTGCCAAGCGCTAAAAAATGGACAAGGGCCTTCGTCGAGGAGATACTGTATCTAGATACTGTAACTACACTAATCCTGTAGGATACTGTGACTCGAGGAGATCCTAAGGGGACGTTTGATTCCAATGGAAAGGCCAACGACCCTCGGTTAATCAAAGGAGTTCAGTCTTGTAGCTTCTATAAGACCTTGAGGGTCACAGATGCGCTCAGAAAAATGTGCCCGAAGATCCGAGTTGAACAAAGCCAATGCCGGGGAGCACAACAAGTAGATGTCGATACTCCTGGGTATCACAACATGCTTTATGGTCGAATTCTAAGGAGAAGAACCAAAGACTAGAGCTGGGCCACTGGTGATCTTCGGTCGTATAAGGAGGAAACCGATAACTCTGTGCTTGCAACCTCGCAGATCTTAACTCTTATAAGACACTCACGTGCTGCTACTCTTATATTTATGTCAACTACCTCATTTATATGCGTTCCCAAGTCCCACGGGGATCATGCTAAACGGAACTCACAGATGATGTAGCACTCCTCATCGCGGCGAGGCATCCTAATTTTACGCTTGAGAGTTTCTGTTTATTTTGTTCGGAAACGCATTAATTTCCGCTAACGATGCACTTTGGTGACGTTCCGCCGTGGAGCCTAGTGAGTGAGCCCATCAGCCTCTGTGGACGAGTGAATCGCATGTGAGGCGCTGATGCCATCTGTGACAAGGAACTGCAAAATTAGTTCTATTTCTGATGTGTGATTCAAAGGGAAAAAAGCAATAAGAAGGGAACAAACATTCCTTCAGATTCTAATGACAAACAGCCTCTTTCCCTACAGGGACTACAATTACTGGCGACTGCCGACTGCCACACTGATACGGTGACCAGTATTCGCTGTTTGTTGTATTTGAGTGGCTCAAAAGACGACAAGGAGCGCTTAAGGGTTAAAACTAAGGTTGGCACTCGACTCAAACTGGGTTTATGATTTTGGAGTCGAATGGCAACCTTCGTCAAAACCAGGACATAACATATTTCTGCTGGTTCACATCCAAAAAGAGCGCATTTTAACGCCATTAAACACGCCGTTGTTTAAAACGAACCAAGAGGCACTCAAGATCCTTAGAAAGCCTGAATTGTCAAGGATTTTCAAGCTCCTTGAAGTGGCATGTTTTGCTCCTAAAACTGAAAGTTTGTCCAAAACCCCACAATTATCGTGCCCGACGCGGAAGTTGAAAAACGGAGTTCAAGAAGTGGTCGCCGGAGACCAATGATAATGGAATGGACCAGGCGAAGAGTACTCTCCATTAGAGCGCTCTGCGGCCTCGTCCGCTGAACGCTGAAAGTCTAAGGAGTTCTTTGAAATCAGCGGATTAATCTCCCAGGAACTCGTCCGGGGCCCTCGCCACAGCAAATTGCCCTTTTTAGCGTTAAGCACTTCCCAGGTCCCGAACCGACCTCCTAATGACGTTCGTTCGATCTTTCGCGCGGCCCTTTCCGATAATTGCTGCTTTCCTATTCCAGCGATGAACGGAAAGCGAAGAAATCCAGCTTGCAGGACCACCCGCGAAGGCGGAGACGTAATTGGGTCGGCTTCAGCACAAGTCGGAACGCTTGCGACGAAGCCAATAGTTTAAATTGCGCAAAGAGCGGGAAAATGGCGAAGAAGGAAGTGTTTTGCTTGCGCTGCAGAGCGAGGCCAGGGAGGAGCTGGAGAGTTGGGGACGTTGGAACAGCGTACACAGCAACAAATCAACACTGAAGATGGATTTGAAGGCGCCCTGCGATGAAGAGCGTTTTGTCAGTGGTTTTGAGGCTAGAAGCCATAATGTAGTAGGGAGCTGAAGCAGGCCTCAAGCTACAGTTTTTGAGGGGATAGAGCTGCTCACCCTTGACTAAACTTGTGATACTGTCATCACCAGCTCTCTTCGCTTTAAAAAATTCAAACAGGGTGCCTTGAAGTATCTTTTAGTAAGAAAGAAGTCGGAATCATGATGCCGATCGAGTCACGAGTCGAGTAACAATTCGAGTAAAGTGGGCTCGATATTCGACTCGAGATATTTTGGAGAAAACGAGTCAGCTCAATACGTCGAGTCGACATCACTGGTCGAGATGCTTTATTGCCCTAGTCTTGAGGCAAAAAAGAGAACAAAGCAAGTTAAAGTTAACAATCAAGTCCTGTATCTGGAATGTCGAACGTGCTTAGAAACCAACTGAGCTCCTTCCGGTCCCTCTTCCTACCCTACCCTCAGGAAATTTCTCCTGCTTTCCTTCATCTTTCCTTCATCTAATGAAAATCCGCCCTCGTCTTTGAGTCGCGCGGCCAAAGGTCGCCAATCTCGAGCGCTCCCTAATTAGCCCCCGCCCTTCAAAATATAGAAACGCGCGTCCATAATGCATGGACCCACGTCAGCGGAGCACGAAAAGCAAAAAATAGAGTGACATGTATCGGGCCGTCGATGAATTTTTCAGGCGCAGCGCCATTAGGTGTGCGCGGGCTTGGAGGCCCGCCGATCGGACTCATGAATTATGGCGCCACGTGGGAGTCGTAGTGGTCTCAGATTTGTAGAGCTCTGGGAAGAGCGTAAGTCAGGAAAGCGCGTGGTGCTGAGGACAGATGACCTCGGATTGAAGACCTAAGGAGCAGGTTAAGGTGCAAGTACAGGAAGCTTGCTTGTGGTCGCAATTGTAGCCACAAGTACTTGGCTCAAGACACGCGGATGGCGTCGATCTAAGGAGGTCGGGGTGAGTAATGGAACCAGCTGATTAAAGGGCGCCACGACGAGGATCTGAGCTCTGGTGGAACAAATCCGATTCGAAATTCAAAATCTGAAGGATTAAAATACAAAGATTCTGTCGCCGCTCAAGTATGTGTTCCTGGAGCAAGAACACTGTACCGAGTCCTTGGCTAATCCTAGGCTAATCCTAACGTCAACAGGGAAGCTCTCCCCTTGAAACTATCAATTCTAAGGCGATTTGACGCCAATTAATTAATGATGTTTTTGTTATCTCAGCTACTTCCGAGATCGTGTTTATCACAAGACTCTAGGCTAGGCAACAACACTGTGGGACTGAGAGAACCTAAGAAGACCAAGCTCCACTGCTGAAGGGCTATTCTTATCCTCAAGCCTCGGAGGGATTATGGCGAGGTTCACCTCCTCCTACCCCACATTTATCTCCGCATGATGGGATATTGGAACGCTTCACGTAAGCCCCAGACGACGCTATAAACGCCATTCTCCATGGCAGCACCGCCAGATTCATATTTTCGTCGATGTAGAGCTGATGGCTCCATGGCGACGGCGTGACATGGATCCCACTTGAAAACAGAGGGCCGTCTTCTTCTTGGAAAACAAGGCACCGCTTTTAGCGCTTTGTAACAAAGGGACAAGGGACAAATGGGACCATAAAACCGCTCGGATTGACACTCAGAGGGTCCATCTCTCCCTAGGACGATACCGTAACCCGGTGCTCTGTAGGACAGGAAAACAAATTGCCGCTTCCCTTGAGCCGTTCCAAGAAGCTCGCGCGCCCCCAAAAGCGGCGTTTATGAATGAATTCCTCGAAGTTCTCTTCCCGAAATAAAGCGACGCGCGGCGCGATGGCCCTTGGCAACTGTCCTCCCCGAGGACCCATCAACGCCCGCGTCGCCGTCGCCGATTGGAATGTTTCGAGTGGCAGCCTATCCTGGGGCCAGTTGCTCACCCCACTGTCCGTTTTGCGTCGCTACCACACGCCGATCTTCGACCCACAGCGGAAGACAGTGCTAAGGAGCCGCTGTAAAGAAGATGTTTCGAATCTTGGCTGATCGGGAGGGATAAGGATTAATCGCCCCCCAGGAAACGACCATTTTTCTTGGACCAAACATGAAGACACCGAAAACCTGGGGATCAGAGGTCGGGGACAGAGCTGTGGACGACGGGGGGTCCCTGTTCTGAGGATTTCCGACTTTTGAAAATCAAAAAACGGACCTAAAAGTGCATCTGTCTTAGCTCTTGACTCAGACAGATGGACAAGCCACTTTAGGGTCCTAAACAGCGTGTAAACAACATTCAGAACTTCACGCTTTGACACGCAAATCTCGCAACAATAAAGCCAATTTGACGTTGGGCAAAACAAGCGACGCCTTCTATTTCGGGGCCACAATAAACCTTCGCAATCACATAAGAAGGCTGGGCGCCGCATGTCAAACATGAAAGAAAGGACGTGTTTTTATTGGCGACGAAAATGCGCCAAGCGGGCCAAGAAGCGGGTAGGCGCGACGCCGGCAGCTGATCGGCATGTTTATAGAGACGCGCCGTGGTCGATGGCCTCGGAAGAGAGTGATTACGAAGCGCTCGGGTTCCGAGGCTGTGCCTAACGTGTGCCGAAACAAGTTCTACGAGGAAGTTAGTGCGGCCAAACGGAAGGGATTAGAGCAGAACCGACCGCAAAGGGCAATAAGCTGAACGACGTTCCAAGGAGCTGGACGTACGAGGTGGCACGTCCGGGCTCGGTACAAGTTCTAGGATTTGGCCATGGTTCAAATGGCCCAGGAGGCAGTGAAATGGGATGAGCGAAGGCAAAGAAGGAGAGTGGAAGGCTGGGCAATCTACTTGAGGAGTTAGTTCCTCTGCACCTTTTGGCCATTATGTGATGACGTCCTATCAACACGCAATTGTGCTTGTTCGTTCTTGTAATCTCTAAATTGCAGAGGCAAGTGCAAAAACATACTTTGAGGAGTGTAAGGCTTCTAGAGGTTCTTGAAATGCACGTGACAAGTAGTAAGGTGGAGGTACTCTAATGATAGTAAGTCGGCAATCATGGTTGTTGGAGCTGTTTTCTGGAACGACGCCATAGGGTTTCGCACGGGGGTTTGTGAGAAAAGGACTGGTTCTTGTGGAGAAGCCCTTGACCTGCTTGTTGGCGCTCACTTTTAGTAGAATACTCACTGTCGGAACTTACATTTAAGGTAGAAAAATGGAATGATCATGATTTATGCTTAACTCACTCAAGTTTTCTGAGATCTCTCTAACTGTTCATTAAACCCAGCACCTAAGCACTCCTTCGAAATAGGGCCATCTTCTTGCCTCTCGGTCCAAGGACACTTCATCAAGAGCACGCCCCCTTCCGAAAAGGAAAACAGGCGCGTGCAGGAAATGAGAGATCGGCGCAATAAATCTCGATTTGGTGCAGCGGAGAAGAGCAAAATATTTTCGGTCCATCAGGCCCTCAGGGAACGTTCAATTCCTGTTGTTCTCATCGGTCCTAGGCTGTGACGTCGAAGCCGAGTAAACAGGAACTGGTCGTTTGGAAAAGGGTTGCAATGTCAAAGTATCCCCAGAGACTTCAGGAAGCGAGACGTGAGGACTACGGTAGATCGGCTAAGGATACATGCAAAACGAGTTATTTCGGAAGGATTGATCTTCGAGATGCTCCCTAGGAAGTCGGCATTCAATTGGTCAAGTAGCTTTAGCACACATCAGCGCTTCTTCAAAGAAGCAATTTGGGTAAATTCACTTTGACAGTGTGTTTTCTTTCTCTGGGAATAGCATGGTCAAAGATCGAGAAACGCGAAAACAGTGAACAGAGTATCCGGTGAGAAATCGGACCTTGAGGAGCTCGCTGGCGGTATCTTGAAGTAGGCTACTCACTAGGAGCTTAGCAGGTGAAAATCGACTTCATGATGGCTTCGGCTTAAAGTAGAGCTTTTGTTGATGTACTTTTAGTGCACATTTACGGACCATTGAAAGTTGAGAACGCTGGAATCATCCTTATAGTGAAACGAAGCAACCTAGCCCATCCCTATCCACTTCTATAAAGCTAAAAATCTACAATATAACCCCTTGCTGGAACTTGCTGGCAGGCTACTTGCGTACCGAAACAGGAACTAGTAAGAAGATCAGAAGTTAAAAATCAATGATAGCTTCAGCTTAAAGTACAAACGCTGGAATCGCCACTTGTTGATACCAAAGGAGTCCAAAATTCTAAAAGATACCCATAAACGTCTTTCAAAGGCGTTATTAGCGCTTACATTTACAAACTAAGCGCTTGTGATCTGGCCCCACAACACAATCGGACTTCCTCGACCCTGTTTAGAACATAACGCACTAGTAGAACTTGACGGAGTCCCCAGAAGCACCTGTGTCCTCATAAAAGCCGCGAGAGCTCACTGACATGCCAACAGCTGCAGGAGCTCTAATCAAATTGACACCAAGTGAAACCTTTCGGGAATTTGTGCTTCCGCTGACTCGATCAACGCCACTGGGCATAAAATCGCCTTAAAAGTGTTTTCCGGAGGCGAATCCGTGGGAGACTAAAGAATCCTGTCGTCAGTGATCTCGATCTGCTTAAGGAAGGACATGGCAACAGGTACACACTTGAGGAAGTTCCGAGAAAGGCTTCGGAATCTAATACAATCTTCCGTGGGACAACATGTTGCGCTGTTTTCATCGCCTATTTCCGACGAAAGGTTGTGAGGGGATTCGACGAAGACTGCAGAGCAAACAAAAGTACGCAAAATCTTGTTTTGCCTTGAGAAATTGTCCTCCGTTCTCATAATTGACCGTATCCCCAAATCGATCCTCGGCCCGCTCAACCTCGGGGAGCACCGTAGAAGGCAAATTGGATTTGCAGAAAAAGTTCGTCACAATGGAAGCCCGGAGAGCCTCCGGGGCGCGGGCCTAAAAGGCTGCGTGGGGCGCCCAATTGGGAGAGTCGACTATTGTCCCTATAGGTGGGAGTCCACAGATGATGCAATTTGAAGAGGACTTTGCACGCGCGAGAACGTGTAAGGAGGAGATGGGGCCTCATCAAGTGGCTTAGCGCCTTCAGCTGCAGCGCAGGAGGTGGAAGGCGCGGATTAATTACTCGTTGCATCCTCGCCAGTTAAATTATTTATCTCTGGACAGCTCGCTTCTCCGATCGATTTCGGGGCCGTATCAGCTGTTTCCGGCCGAGGGCCGATCAACACCGAAATCTCCACAGGACGCACGTAGAACTTCTCCTCCGGGATTGGCTTAGAGAGACAACTGGATAAGGCGCCGCTTTCAGCAGTCGAATTGGGCAAATTGGATTTCGCCCATTCGCCAGCTGCTTTCCGCCTCTTGTATTCTCCTCCGGAGGCGCCCCACCGCCGCTAAATGATAAATCTCTTCGGACTTTTTGTGAACCCAACGTTCGCCCGAAAAGAGGGCAAGAAGCGTGAATGGCGTACTTCGGATTTCACTGACAGCTCTCAGAGGGATTCGCGGCCAAAGACTGGACAAGATGGTTGGGATAGTGCCTAGGCTTCTTCATCACACCATGTGTGGAGTTGCTTGCGGGAGTACGTCCTTGGAGTGGTGACGAAAACACTTCGAAATCTTCTGAATGCACTTGGAAGGCGTGGTTGCCCGTAAGATTCTCGATACGCACATCCGGACTTTGCCACATTGTTTGAAGTACGATGCTTCAGGGGTACTACAGCGAAGAGACACCTGGAAATAGCAATCATAGTCTCCATTAGAGCGTGGGGATCAAGGTCGGCAAACATCAAAGAGAAAAGAAGAACATTTAAGTGTCCATAGCGTGGAATCGTGGCTATCCTCTAATCGTTTATTCAACGTCCTCTGCAAAGGCTATCCTAATCACACGCTACTTTCTTCTTCCAAGCAAATAAACGCCTTTGAAGCCCGTAGTGTAGAAGTGCCAGGAGCAGAACGACAAAGAAGCCAACCAATAACCCAGAGAAGAAGTACTTGTAGTTAACATTTCGTTGTATCTGCAAGGAGAAGGGTTAGTAAAAGCGGGGGGACAAGAACCAACCGGAAAGCCAGCAGACGACATGATCAAATGCCAGAAGGAGACGCTTTGCAACGCAACGTCTGCATGTAACCGAGCCAACGAGGACAACAGAAAGAAGCAACGCATTATTCACATGAGTATCAAAACAAACTAGTAAAATTTAACAACAAAACAACAACTTAAAATCACTCTTCCAAACTGTCCGTCGAAGCAACAAGATTTCCGTAATAAGCCGTTATCGTTTTCATCTTCTTGTTAAGTACGCTGTGCTCGATTTCACAGGTTCCTTTTTCGCCGGCCAGTCGCACAAGCTGAAAACAAAATGTCTTCGATGAAGAACTCGTAAGACTTACTTGTTTCAGGGTCGTATTGCGAGGGAGGAAGTAGGCAATGTTAGGAGACAGGGCTTTTGCAGCCTCAAAGATTTCAATACCATCTGGGACCATCGTTGTTAAGTCGAATTCCATTTTGTTAAGGTACTTCGGTCCACCCCATGGAGGACTAAGAAACACTGCGTCAATTGGTTTTTGCTTGAGAAGCATCTTAGCCACGTGGAAAAAGTCTCCCAGGATGAACGTGATATGCTCGGCAACGCCGTATACTTCTGCGTTCCTCTTAGCGCACTTAAGCCGTACAGGGTCCAGGTCAACGGCGATGACTGAAAGGATATTCTTTAACAGAAGATATTCACACGCAATCCTTACCATGTGCACCCTTTAAGGCAAACTGAATGCTGTTTCCACCAACGCCTGCGAACGCATCAAGTACCACGCAGCCGGGACGTTGAACAATCCGATCGGCAATATGTTCAGCAACACGTTCAGGAGTGACGGAAAACCACCCATCTGAAGGAAAAACGATACCATGAATATGTGGTCCAACGATGTCGCCTTACCTCTATCAAGCAGGATACCTTGATCGATCTTCGTGAAGAGACGATACCGCTGCCACCAATACTTCATGATTTCTGTATCGTCCTCATACAAAGCAAGGGCGTTGGAAGCAAGCAACTTGTAATCGGCCTTCTCATCGTAGGCGAAGTTGAATTTCTTTAGTTCGACAGTCTGCGATTGTGAGTTGCTTTCGGATTCTTCACGATCCTCGTCCTCAGCAGCACCAGAACGTGTGCCCAGAATGAGCGAGTAGCCAACAGGCCGCTCGTTATAGACCGTAAAGTCCATTTTCTCTATGATATCGGCAGGATTCAAGCTGAAAAATAGATAAAGCTTATGGAAGAGCATGCCATCTCCACTTACGCTGCATGTTGACGTTTCGGCTCAGGCCCGTCTTCACTGTTTTCGGTGTCGCCATCGCCACCATTCTCACTGTTCTCTAGAACGACAGCTTCACCGTTTGCATTTACACCGATGCGGAATCCTGGTACATAGCCACATCGCGTTATCTGCAAAATCACACTATACACATGCTAAAAATGAGGGGATCAGTACCTTCCTGAAGAAGTCTTTGCATTTCCCGGCAACGGATGACTTGGTGATCAGGAATTCGTGCCTCGCCAAACTGAGGTTTCGAACCAACACACAGAAGCGAACGAATATTTGTTCCCATTCGGGATATTCGTTCGCATCTTCACCAGCTTCAGCGAACACATTTGAATAACCTTCTCTGTCGGCGTTCAGAATTCTTGATGGTTGTTCTAGTTCCACCTTCTTTTCGAAGCTTTCACGTGTTTCACCCATTTGCTCTCCGAAATCGTTCAACCAGGAACGATCGACGACATATTTTCCAACACGATTCCAGTAACAGTCAAAGGACTCAGGGGTGTTCGCAGCCTCCTGATGACCCGCTCTTCGACGGCGCCGAGGGTGAAGACGCTTGCGTTTTCCAAAATCGACAGGGAGTTCTCCAGTGCCCTCACTACTGGGCTCCTGATCGTACTCCTTGTCGTTGCTGTCGATGGTGATCGAGCTGGTCTCTTCCTCAGCTTCTCCAACAACAGCCTCGTCCACTTCCTCGCTTTTGGCAGCCTCGACTTCCGGAAGCTTCTCTTCCTCTTCTTCATAGAGATCCTCCTCTTCCTGTCCTGGGGGCTTCACTTCTTCTTTCATGTCTAAATCCTCGATGGAGTTAGCAATTGCATTCGGGTCGTCACTAAGACGCATCAAATCCTGATCGCTAAAGACAGAAGGTTAGGAGCTGAAAAAAGAACAAAGGACTCACTTGACGAAAGCCTTGCTGAGAATCACACGACGACAGTCACCAGAGCGGGTAATTTCGGCTTCTGCGATTAATTCCCAGTCAAAGCGATAAGACATGAAGTTCACCTAAGATCAACTGGGAGAATAGTTGGTGAGATTCGAAGATCAAGATGACCCGGCTCGCGCTCTGAAAGATCAATTATTGGAACGTTTGGAAGAATGCGCGCGTCTGCAAGAAAAAGGAGACACGATATAGACACTCCAGACAGTCTATCTTCTACAGACAGCGTCTAGATTCTCCCATTAAGCAAGTTTGCGTCAGTCGTAATCTTTAAACATCGCAAGTTCGGTCAATGGATAATAGATTTGATGGCAATGACGCCCGGGCGGCTTACTCCCACGGACGTTCTGTTCCTGGACGGTTTGCTTCCGAAAGCGCACGATTTGTCTCCGAAACAATGCCGCATGGTAGCGATGCTGCATCACACAACAATTGGCCCTAGTATGGCATCACTGTCACTGCCATCGTCTTCGCGTTAGTTTTGTCAGTAAATTTATCCTTTCCGGGCGCGACAACAACCATTATTACTCCACGATTTTGTGGGTGAGAAATTTCACGAAATCCTAGTTTACGGATAGGTCCACTTTGCGAGATATTTTAGAAAACGATAAGAACCATCCTGGTGATTCAGTCCAGCTTCCTGTAATGAACCGAGCACAGAAAATTAAATTATCCTAAACATGGGACAAAGACAGCGATCGGCCGCTTCTGCGGCTGCGGCTTTCACGGTACGAAGCATCATCTGAACTTCACTAGTTGTTCCAATTGGAAAGGCGACATGGTCCATCACGAGTTGTTTACACCGACGAGCCTTCTTTACTTCATGTTTTCCTCGTGCCTCAGGCTGCGTTTACCGGCAGGACGGTTTCGAAGATGTAGTAATTTCTGCGTTTATCGCCATTTATCTGTCATTGATCCCATCATTCGGAGGCCTTTATCCACTTCGCGGATGTGAGCCCATAATGGCTTTCATGGTGTAAAATAAAAGCTGACCCCAATCATGTTGAGTTTCATCGTGCGCTGTTAAACGTCGATTTTTATGCACCGGGCACTGAACGTCAGATTCCGTATTCCGCGATGTCATCGATCCCAGCATCTCTGTCGGTTCTGTCAGCCGACATAGAACTGTTTGGCAGTCCGCCGACCGACTCTGAACAACTCTTGACTTCGACTCTTTTTGAGGTTGGCTTTCAACCACCACAAACGGAGTAGAGGAGAGGGAACGTCTTACCTCCTCAAATGTCCATTCATCCTTAGAAATGTCTCTTTAAAGAACTTTGTCATCTTCAGGACTATACCACAATGGAAGACCCCGAGATGGCGGCAATTCGGGCTCGACGCATGGCTCAGCTGCAGGGAGGCGCCGGACAGGCCGCCGATGGAGCAGCCAATCAGAAGGAGGCTCAGGCCCGCAAAGCCGCCGCGGAGCAACAAGAAGATATGAAGAACTCCATCCTGTCCCAGGTACGTCCGTTTTTTGCATTCTACCCTAACTTCTATGCTTCAGTGCCTACATCAAGACGCCATCGCACGTCTCAGCAATCTTGCCGCCGCCAAGCCCGAGAAGGCTCGCATGGTAGAAAACATGATAGTTCAAATGGCTCGTCGTGGACAGATCGCAGGAAAGATGTCGGATGCCGCTCTTCGCCAGCTTCTTGACCGTGTTTCCGAGCAGACCCAGAGGACCACCACTGTTAAGGTAAGTAGATAGCATATGCAGTGACACTAATAGGGGATTTGCAGTTCGATCGTCGACGAGCTGCGATTGACTCCGACTCGGATTAAGTGCTTCGCTTGGACTTCTTGTGTTATTTTTTGCTGTCCTAATACCCATTTTATAAATCCTCAGCAGCTCTATCCGATCATATTATCTGTTGAATTGTAAATGCACTCAGTCACGTGTTGTAATCGTCATAAGACACGGAGAGGGGAGGCGTTTCAGCATAGCTAACAAGGAAGGTACTTGAACTGTCCCCCTCGGATCCGGGCGCCACGTGGTGTATGAGTACCTAAGGGTGTAAGTATGCGAACGCGCCCAAGATTACCGGCGAATGCTGGGTATTCGCAGAGAAAC
>JADLIF010001057.1:0-32883 GCA_016648015.1 Steinernema khuongi | reverse complement strand
TGGTGACGTCGTTCGCACTTCTGAGGCCTAATTCTTACGGTGGGCTTGGGTCATGCCTTCGTGGCAAGACCCCTTGTTGAACCTGTGGTGTGATTGCGGGGTGCGACGTCGCGGTTCCGCGACACTCAGCCTCCCCTGATTTCCCATCGAAAAGCCGATTGTCCGCGGGTCACACTCCAGTGCCCGGACAAACGTCTTTGTCCCGTTTTCATCGAGTTTTCCTCCAAATTAAACCAACTGCGAACAGCGACAACCGCGGGATAAATCCCCGGGAAGTGTTTATTTCTGAGCGCTGTCCTTGTCGCTCATCGTCTTTGCCCTAGCACCCTCTGGCATGGCACCGTCTGTCCACCGGAAAACATCGCGATGAGCGCCACCGACCGCGAACTGACGGCAGCCTACTTGTTTGCCTGTGCCGCGATCGCTGGGACTCGTGTTGTTTTCGTTGTGCTTAGGAGTCGTGATTGACAGATTCCCGCATAACATGTGTCTTCAGTCCCGTGAACCTCGTCAGCAGGACTGTGCACTGCGAGGTTGATCTTGCGTGTCACCTTTGTGCAAATCTTGCAAGTTCGCGTCTTTAATGGATAAATTGGCCCTTGAACTGCTAATAGTGAAATTTGAAGTGCTTTACGACAAAAGACTTACCTCATTGGAGTAGGGTGCCTATATGTGCCCTCAGAGCTGTGTCCCGACCTGAACCATCGGGAATTCCGACCCGAAATCCCGTCTCGTCCCGAAATCGGGATCGGGACACAGTTCTGTGTGCCCCTTAGGATCCTATAACCATTATCATATCAAAATTTTACCATTTACTCTAGAATAAAGTGCCACAAATGAGTTTATAAAAACGTTTATGACTTTCAATTTACCCTAGTGATATCTCGCCACTTGGAGGAACGGAAACCGCGTGTTATAAAAGAGGTTTCAAAACAATAAACAGCTCCACTTCAGTAGAAGGAACCTTCACAAATTGTACTGCATTTGAGTTGCGTGACAACGTCCATGCAACGCGAGTGTGTGTTCAAAAATGAGACACAGACACTTTCCTGCAAATTAGACAGCTCGCACGTTCATAACACAAAGGACAGTCGCTCTTCTAACGACGGACATGCGTTTAGGGGCTTTTAGTGTGCTGGTGTAAATGCAACAAACAGGCGGCTGAGTCATCGTCTTATTCGTTGCTACCCACGACAGTCATTATGAGTGTTTCATTTTATCTCTTTTGCAGGTCTTCACGGATGTCAACGGATATCACATTAATGGCCTATTGTTGAGCTTTTCTCGTCTTCAAAAAGGCGATTGTAGCCTTTGAGGCTAGATAACCCTGAGATTTATTATCCGAGGACAAGTGTTGCTATTGTGTTGGGTTGGCCATTATTCTCTGACTCCACTGGAACGTAAAGGTCGAGTTCGTGCCAAACCCACCTGAGCACAATTGGCCGCAAATCAATGATATTCTGTATTGCTACCGGAACTTTTCCCGCGTCATCATCTGTTAATCGAGACACTATATACAGTTAGAAGTAGTAAATAGTAGACAATATTTTGAGCAGTAGATTTGCAACTCCATTTACAGCCACCTTTGGATACCCACACCTAAAGAAACAGGGAAGTGTGTCATGAGCTTATCTTTTTCCTATATGTTTTAATCCAAGTCCTTCTAAGCCGCACAAACGCTCACTTATGGCTTAATTGGAGGCTTAGCTTGGTAGCGCAGGTAGCGCTATTATCGACGTTAATCTGTGCTGCTTTCACGCCTAAAAATGCGTCATTGCGGTAGTGACGAAAATGTATGCTGAGTCACAGCATGACACCCCAATCTCTGATATATAAGACGTCCAGAAGTGGGTAATTGAGTCTGCGATCTTTCTCTCATGGTTGCAGCAACAGGTGTACTGCTTTCGCCTCTAAAGGTGCTACGGTAATTATTTTTTAATTGTTTTTCTCGGCGACCGAGCGGAGGTCGTTACTCACAATTCTATAGCTATTCGCGTTTGTTTGATTCTTTGTGTGGTAATGGGAGAAAGCTGGGAATACTTATCGACTATCTGGCTGACCCATTAGTTGCCCATCAAAACTATAAGTACTGAAGTAAAATGGGGGTTAAGGGCATAGTTTTCGTTTTTTATTCTTGCAGCTTGCCTTTTACATTCGCAACTTTCTGACCTTTTGTCATGCGAAGCCGTGAGGCACACATACGCTGACAAACTTAACATGTTATCCCTTCAAATTTGATTAATTCCTCTAACGCGTTTCGTTCGCTGTCTCTCCTTTCTTATGTTTCTAAAAACATTTCTAAAAAAGTATCAATACCCGATACTCGATATCGATATATCTGCTTGGGAACAAAGGGTGGGAAGTGGGAAGGTAGGAAGTAAATGGGGAATTGGGAAGGAAGCGATTGAAATTGACAAATAGGAAACAAATTGCCGATAAAACCGCCGATATGTTCCGGGTTCAGGTTAGCTGCTGCCCAAATCAAAATCCGCACGTTTTATAGAAGATTTTCTGAGCAATTTCCGTGAGGACCGTAAGCAGTAAGACGGTAAACAGAGAAAGAAATAACATGTCGTATCGGAGGTACATACACTGACTTTGAAGAACCCAAAGTTTATCTCCACCCACCCAAACACTATTTTACAGGCCTCGTGTACTACATATACTTCAAAAAACGATAAGGACCCTTGTATTGTCAGTATAGTTGTTCTCCTGCACTATATTTGCGAAAAATACACGTAGGGATAAAACAAAAAAACAAAAAAGAAACATTTATTCAATCTCGCGTCGATTTCTCTCTTTGAGTCGAGCTTTCGTGTGTCTTATATCACATTTTTTTCTCCTTAGATGCCTCCAAGCAACGGAGTTCTCATCGAAACCCTCAACGCCGTGAAGGAGGGCGTGTCGTCGCATATTATCTACGGTAAGTGAAATCAGAAATTTCCACTTCCACAATGTTTTCTGAAAACTCCCAATCATGGGGCTGTCTGTCCGCCCATTCTCCAGTGAAAACCGCAAAAACAACCGGTCTCCTTGGCAATTATGGACATTGCTTGAATTAAGCGATGGCGAGCATGTTGAGTTGTAGTGTCGCTACAGATATGCGCGTTTGTTCCGTTCCCCATGTCCATTGTTCTGTTGAACGTTTCCGACTAACTCCAAAACTGTAGATTCCTATTGTGGAAGCGAAAGCTCAACGCGGAAATTGGCCCCTGCCCTTGGGATTCTTCCTGTCCATCGGAGAGAGCTGAGCTGTCCAATGGAATATTTCGAGTTGATATTTTCAGGTTCGTTTGTTCGATCTGTCTTTGAGTCGAATATATGATGAAGAACCGACAGTGGTTAATCTAATTTAAGTGCTTGTCTCAGCGCGAAATATCCCCAAGAGTCCTTCTCTGCTTCTTACACACTTTTGAAACGGATTAGAGCTCAAAACTTGGAGTAGCGGCAAAACAAATTTATGAGATCGAGCGTCCTGGAAGAGTCTGCCTGGAAGAAAGTGATCTTCCTCGAGATGTCCTCAAAGCAAAGAATAGAAATAAAGCCAGAACTGGCGGTCCCATCTAGCACACACATTTAAACTTGACTCCCTTACCAAGGTGATATACCCAAGCGTCTCTCTTTCAGAGGGAACCGTGTGCGACTCCTATCCCTGCTGGAACAACGGAGTGTGCGTGGAGAGCAACTCCACTGACATCGCCTACCGCTGCTTCTGCGACAAGTACTACATCGGGTCCAAGTGCCAGTACAAGGTGGCCGAGATCTGCACGGAAATCCAGTGTCCGCCGGGAGCCGTGTGCAATTTCGATTACGCCCTTTGCGCGGAGAACTTTAAAAATGGTATTAAAAGGGGAAGGCCCCAGTGGAGAGGGGCACTTTAATTTGTGGACCCGTCCTTCCGCGTTTAAATTGAGCTGTCGCCGTGTGGTAAGATGGAGCCGAACCACGAGATATGGTCTAGGAAGGACGGTGCCTGGATGCAGGCGATGTGCTGTAATGAACAGTCGTTTAGGGATAGTGGAGTCGTGCCTGGATGATCCTTGTCAGAACGACGCCAAATGCGTCACCATCAACAACGACCACAGCCGATGTTTGTGTCCAGATGGATTCCGTGGAGTCTTTTGTGAATGTAGGTTTTCTTACAACGATTCGCGATACATATGTGGTTTAAAAAATCACTAAAATTAAGGCCATTTCTCTCCTTGACCAGTCTTGTTGAGTAGGTTGGGATTGAGAGAAATTAGAGGCAGGTTGGCGCTGCTCTTTTACCCCATTGAGTACTCAAAAAGGAGTGCGGTTCATGTACAGTACTTAGAAAGAAACGGCCCTAAAGGTCTTGAACACAATTCGTTGCTCTTGGACCAGAAGTATGTTTCAGTCGCATTCCAAGAACCCGTCGTCGACGAGTGGTCCTCCGTGCAGATGCTCTTCCTCTTGGCCTTCATCATCGTCCTCGCTGCCGCCCTCGTTGTGTTCTGCTACGGTAGCAATCTGAGTTGCTATATTTTTGTGCCGGGAACCCGAAAATATGACCGCTGGATTGGACCCGACCTGGACGACTGGGACTTCGACGATGACGCCGATCTGGACGAAGTGGTTTACTCCATCTCCGGAGGCTCGGCTCCGGACAATCGACTCCGGCGGACGGACGTCATCGAACTCAAGTAAGCAGAGAAGCCTGTGTAGTGTGGGTTTCACGAGAGCATCTTGCAGGGATAGACTCGTGGCCTCCTCGGAAACGACGGAAACTCTCATAGCGACAACGGACCCCTGCTCCAGTTCCAGCCAGCCTTGACCGTTTCCTCTCTTTCTGATTTGTATAAAGGTGTTTATGGGATATATGCGGTATAAGGGAAAATATACTGATGCAAAGAAAGGATATATGCCATTCACAATCAGTCGGAAACTGAAAATATCACTCCAGGTCACTCTGAAGCCAAGTTCCATCACTTCCCGTAGCCGTAGGCTCTGGCGTAGCGGTTCAGCGCCTCGCCAGCGACGTGGTGATCGCCTCCTTTGTCGAATCTAAACAGCTCACTCCTAATCAGAGCACGTTGAGAAGACGCACCCTTCGGGTCCCCATTGGCCGAGAGTCGTCCCGAAGCAGGCGACGAGCAGAGCCAGGAGAAGGAGCATGGAGTAAACGGGAGACATCTTTGCTTGGTGGTGCTGCACGGGGCTCGAGTCCTTCTTTATAGTGCCCAGAAGTGGCAAGATTCTTTGGCCTACGGTGTTCCTTAAAACTTGTTTCCTTCATCGCGTAAACAACAGTCGAAAAATAAAAACATAGAAATGCTGAAGTGGCTCTACGTAGCATGGAAGCAAATGAGTCTTACCCGGCTACTTGAAGCGCATAATGACTAGATTTCCATAATTCACGTTGACAAGCATTCGTTGGGTGTCATTACCGTTCTCCTAATTGCGGTTCTATGCAAACTCATGACCGTATGGATGACAAATCAGCAGTGCTAATTGCTAATTATTATGACATCATTAGAAAACCGGTCCTTGGACATCCAAGGGAAGAAATCATAAGATCAGCATGTAAATAATCGCCTACTTTCCAAGAACCTGATTTTTGTTTATTTTCATCTTCTCTTGCCGCCCAAGAACCGGCAATCAGATGATATCATCGCTTACCGCAACAGTTCCTTTCCTGGATGCAAATGTAAGGAGTTGAAGTATATGGACTTCGATAAGGCTCCACTTAAACTAGCCGGGTAAGACAGATGTTTACACACTACGCGGAAGCACCGGAACTGTTTTCATATCTTTGGCTGTTATTTACTGGATGATGAATTATAGGAGAAAACAAGTTTTAACGAATGCCATCGGCCAGAGAGTCTTGCCAAACGACCACATGTACCGAAAAAGTTATATGTGATCTGTGCAGGATACATATCTCCACACGAAAATTGGTGGCTGATAATCTTGGTTTAACCAATTGGCGACCAAATATGACTCTTTGTCCTAGGCCGATTCTTCGTCCTTGGTCGTTTTCTCAGAGCCATGCTTCACTCCTTTTGCACGTGACGGTCCCACCTGCCTCGGGCAGCAAAAAACGCTCTCGTCTCGTGCAATTTCAGCTGCTTCGGGCTAGAGACGTCTTAGATACGGCAACGGAACAAGCATCAGTTTTTCAGGAAGTCTTCGTGGTGGGAGATCTAACAAACTGTTCTTTGAATCAAGCAGCGCCCCGCACAAGGCCACTCATCACGACTTCCGTAAACATGGAAATGTATGCTCCGTGACTTGAGGAAAGCACTCTTTAATGCATTAGTCTCGCGCTTCTTTGCTAATCGTGAAGCTACCTCGCTGTCGTTTTAACTTATTGCTTGGAGAGTACTATTGTTTGACTTGATTGAGCAGGGGAGCCTCGTGGCCGAGAGCGGACGAGCAACATTTCCAGTACACGGAGATCGAGGAATCACGCTATGTCCACATGTGGGTTCCTCTGACCAGTAGGAAGTAGGAAGTTGACCAGTAAGAAGCTACAGTAAATTTGTCAATACGAGAGGAAAAAATGCCCGAAAAAACGGTTTCGGGTTTGCAAATGATTAGCTTTTATCATGGCTTTGATAATTTCAATTCTAGCACCTCAAGATGTAAAATTCATAAACCCAAAACCGTTTTTCGACCAATACTTGTTTGGGTCTCTGCTTGTTTTCTACTTGTTCTGCACCAATACTCTGTTTTAGTTTGCTGTTTAGCTCCAGTAAATCTATCAATGTGAAAGGGAAAAGTTAGCTCAACGAAGAAAAAAATGCTCAAATTTTTTTGGTTTGCAAATTTTACGTACGCCTACGACTAGCATGTACAAACGTGCTCTCATGAGCCAGTGTTCGCGTGTTCAGCAGACCCTGGAAAATCCACTTAACCTAGGTTGTCCTTTTGCTAAATGCCCTGCAATTGGCACTTCCCGGTCGCCCCAATTAATGAGTTCCGAGTTCCCTTAAACACATTTAGACTCACTACCTACTCAATCTGTACTTTAGTGCGCGCAGGATAGGTCGCTCCGTTCCACGTCACATCGCACCGCGCCATCTCGGGCTCACCTAATTTATTCAGTTGCCGTCGACGACCCTTCGCGGGAAGTTCCTCACTGGGATCGATGTGGGCGCGCGGTGCGCTGGTTACTTTATACTTCGTACTTATCTTCGCACTGTTATGGCTTTGCTGGAGGTAGACGCGCCATCCTATCCCCATTTCGTGCAACAATCTCTCTTTCAGGCATTTCCAAGACGCCCTTTCCATTCAGGAGTCCAGGATTAGCGAAAGCTTAATGAAGATCTGTTCCGGCCAGGCGGGGAAGAATTACAGGAAGTGTAGGATGTTCCTTACTAGTCAGAAGGACGAGCCAGTGGAGATCAATTCCGTTATGCCTTATACGTCTTTATAAGCTATTAAAAAATTACCTATGAACACTTTAGTCGTGTTATCAGTGGGCTTTATATGGGGTTTTGTGCTGTGCGTGTATGTGTTGTGTGTGTTTCGAACTTCCAGCTGTCACGAGAAGCGGATGATATCATGTGCCGGTTCTTGCGTGGCCAATGAAGATGAAAATAAAAACAATGAACAAAAATCAGGTTCTAGGGAAGTGAACGATTATTTATTGACATACTGATCTTAGGATCTCCTTCTTTGGACGCCCAAGAACCGGTTTTATGATGATGCCATAATGAGGCCCTAAATTAGCATAGAAACGCAATTAGGGGAACGGTAATGACACTCATGGAAGGCTTGTCAATGTGTTGAAGTATCCGGGTAAGACTCATTTGCTTCCATGCTACGTAGAGCCACTTCAGCATTCCTATGTTTTTATTTTTCGACTGTTGTTTACGCGATGATGGAAACAAGTTTTAAGGAACACCGTAGGCCAAAGAATCTTGCCACTTCTGGGCACTATAAAAGAAGGACTCGAGCCCAGTCCATCACCACCAAGCAAAGATGTCTCCCGTTTACTCCATGCTCCTTCTCCTGGCTCTGCTCGTCGCCTGCTTCGGGACGACTCTCGGCCAATGGGGACCCGAAGGGTGCGTCCTCCTCAACGTGCTCTGATAAGGAGGAAGCTGTTTAGATTCGACAAAGGAGGCGACCACCACGTCGCTGGCGAAGCGCTGAACCGCTACGCCAGAGCCTACGGCTACGGGAAGTGATGGAACTTGGCTTCAAAGTGACCTGGAGTGATATTTTCAGTTTCCGACTGATTGTGAATGGCATATATCCTTTATTTGTATTACAATTACCGCTTGTCTAAATAAAAATCTCTTTGTCGACACAAACACTGAAGAAGACTAACTGTGCTGTCACTAACTGAGTTTTACTAATCTGAAGAACTTCAAACGGCTTCAAAAAGCCTGTCCTACTGTTACGATTCCAATACCAAAGCTTTTTCTCCTAGCTGTTTACTAGTCCAAACTATTCCATGAATTCGTTCTTCTGTAAAATTATGGTGCATATATTTGGTGACGTCACTGGAACCATAGCGACTGCTTGTGCAAGAAAGAAGCGGTTTTATTTAATTTCATTTGGCGACACGCAAATTTCCGAAAGGACATATCGGAAGATCCAGGCGATCGGACTACAATTTCCAAGTTCAAGCAGGTCGTCCATGGTTTAATCGAATGTTGACTTTGTCGCTTCCTTGAATTTTAAATTGGATGTATACATTTATTGTGGATTTATAAAGCTGCGGAGGCTGCTCTCTGATCTTGAGTCGGATAAGGGTGAATGCAACGAGCCCACTCATATCGCCAGGGCTATAAGAAATTGAAAATTAGCCACAATTGCCAAGTTCACCTCATGTCCCAAGACTTCAGATCTCCGCCTTCCTTCTTCTCGTTCCCTTTCAATTCCTCTGCGACGTGCATTTGGTTTCAGTCCAACAATTATAATGGAATAAACCTCACATCTGCGCCCTTTGAGCCTTTCCAGCGACAGCCACGTTTCCTGTTCGATGTAAACAGAAGGCCCGCGGAGCATCGCAACAAGTATGGTTCATTGTTTATGTTTGAAGGTGCGGCTGGACTCTAGTTTCCTCTCAGTGACCTCTCGTTTGACCGCTTGCACAGTGTCTGGAAGCTGTCGCCCCCGTCTTGGTCGCGAATGAGTCAAATGTCGTTAGACGTAATACGTATGTCTAGACAAATTCTCGAATTCTCAAGTTGTGACCAAAAGAACAACTTGAGGAACTTGACCCATTTGAATAATTCTCATTACGTTCCTAAGCCTAAACCAATCACCAGAACACCAGACAGATGTGTTCGCAACGGCTTCTGTGCGGTGTTTTGACCTTTTCCGAGGGAGTATGCATAGCAAAATTATGCACCAAAAGGAAATAGTTGAAGGGAGTCATTTGCAGGGCTACAGCGCAAGGAATTTATGCTTTTGGGACATCCAGGGTCATTTTCGGTTTTTATATTTTTTTTATTTTTTACCACTTTGATCATTTCGGTTTACACATTGGAAGGTAAACCTATTTGCACCTCCGCAGCACCGCGTAATCTGCGCGTCCGGCTCTGCTTTACTAAATTATGTTGAACAGATCTGTCCAGTGGCTGTGTTGATATCATAGAGGCTCGTGCTAATTATGATCCGTCTTGTGCTCGGTTTGGGGACCAGATTAGGGTTGTTATTTGCTTGAAAATGTAACGTAAAACTGTTTCGTGTTCGTAACGTGTTCTGTGGGATTCAGTCGTCCCAACTCTGAATTAAAGTGCAGTCCTACGTCCTCTTTAAGTTCGACATTATAAGATGTCCCGGATAGCTCGGTGGTGCGTCTATTTGCATATGAATCATATCCGAAGGAGCAACAAACAATAAAACCCACCGATGACGCATTGTTTCTGTCGACTCACTGTAAAGTCCTAGCCTTCCTCGAGCAGCGTTCTGCTTACTAGAGTATAGACAGATGCCATTTTCATGAGGAGCGCGCTTTAAATTTTTAACAAGCATTCTCATCAAGTCAAAGTATTTTGGATCTAAAATTTGAAGCAAAAATCTATCGTAGATACTAGGGTCTATCCATGACTTTCCCGGGGCTACTACCAACAAGTAAGAGTCAATATATATAGGTAGGATGAAAAAATCGATCGTCTACTTGTCTTTGTGCAAGATACTCGTATCAGAGATAACGCGTTTTTTGTGGTCCTATCTCTAGTGACGAGATTAGATTTCGCCCATTTGCGTAGTCCTCAGCTCGCAAAGGAGATATTTTCGGTAAGACCTCAAGAGCCACTGGTTCGCTGTCATCCTGTTTACAGCATTTCATCGGTAGCAAATCCTTTTGTTATGATGTTTTTGATGACTCGCTGCGTTCCATCCCGACATTCCACGCGTCCCCCACGGCACATCGCCATTCCTGTCATGCGATTTGTGTTTACAGGCGAAGGGTTCAGTGGTCGTTTACGAATCCGATTGATATCGCCAATTTTTACTATTTTTTTATTGTTGATATAAGTTACGATTTTTTACGCATTTGCATGGTATTTAGAACCTGAGTAGTCAGTATGCGAAACGGGTACAACAGTAAACAGATTTCTTATGAGTTTTTTTTTATCAGATTTGCTTTTTAGTGTAACACAAGCATCCGAAATAGCGTTCCAGCTGATAGTTCCGGGTGGATTACGGGACTACTTTTTCCCCGAAAAAAGGTTATTTTTAAGAACTAACCACAGTGTTTTTATTCTTATAAAGGATCCAAACAGGTGCACTCATTGTTTTCATCGTCAGTAGGATTAAGTAGGACTAAAATGAATCCAACATTTACTGTATTGTAGTGTTCGATCCCTGTCGTCACCTCGAAGCAAATAAAAAGCTTTTTCCTGGGCGGTATTGCGGTGATAACCCACTTCTGAGGAGACGACCGCAAAGTGCCTTTGTTTCGACGCGGTGGTCGACGATCCACGTACAAGTAAAAACACGTGGGAGACCTGGAAAAGTTTCCTAAGCCGAACCACGTCCCGAATTTGGGGCAGGGTAGATATATCCTCAGCTGTGGGTATATCTTCTGTCAGGGTGGCGAGGAACGATTCGCTGATAAGGCTGTTCTGCTCACGAAGAAAGTGACCAGGATAGCTTTGTGCACCTTCATGGCCCTGTACATCTCTGTTCTGTGCCCGTTCCTGCGTGGATCTAATAGGCGTAACCAATTGAGATGTAGAAAGAGGGTGTCGTTAGAAGTAGGCTCTTTCGTCCGCCGTCATCTTAAGGAGAACGATATTCCTTAGAAACGTTGTCTCTGAGCCATCAACGACGTTGCCACGGCCACCCCTTTCAGTTCTAGCGTTTCTACATTATGTTATAGTGCTAGGGCATCCTTCTGTGTCAAATGACGCATTTGCTGTGACACCTGTGCTTGGTTCTCTGTATCCTTCGAGGCTTAATTCCCATGACCCAACGTCGCCCGCTAATTGGTTCCCTTCCCTTCATAAGCTCAACTGGCTCTTCGCACCACCGTCCACCTTCTCCAAACGATCCGCTAATCTTACAATTAGCTAATGTGTACACATGCCGTCCAATGGGGATTTGGTTTGCAACCAGTCAACTCTCGGTCACGTTAGCTGTTCCGTGCCGATTAAATCGCCTAGGCGACTGAACCCTTGATTGGCTTCTTCATGTGGCACACGCGATAACTCGTGACCACCTGTTTTCGTCTTCGATGCCGCCCATTCACCTTTCGGAACTCCGCCACTAGCACGCTTCATTATGTGCAATGCAAAGCTTGGCGTTCGGGACGCCTGATCGATGTCATTCTTGGAAGGGACTCATAAACTATGTATTGCTCGCGTGTACTCCTTGATCGCTCGGCAGCTGTAAGCAGCTGGACACATGGTTTTCTTTTGGTCAGTTTCCAGTTTAAAACAGAAATGGTCTTGGAAGTTCCTACGATTTCATGGGTCAATCTTTCTTTTCTTTGTTCTTTGAAAGCAGAGAATTCGTACGTTCGGTCACCGGATACGCATGGTTGTCGTTTGTTTGGTTTTTGATTATTGAGTTTTTGCTTCTAACTGCCACCCTAAACATCATCTTCCCTCGACTAGAGCTGTCATCGGGTCGACCCGAAAATTTCGAAAAATGCGGATTTACCTATACAAGAACGCTTCGCTTTTCGCTTTTTTTTCTTAATTATAAGCTTGACGACTGAAGGAACAACTCTAAATGAAAAAATTGCAAATTCTGGAAAATAATCGCCGGAAAAACGTTCTGACCCGGGTCAAAATGACCCGAAAACTTGACCCGAACGTTTTTTCGGAAGATAGGCCAATTTTTTTCGAAATTTTTCTTTTCGGTTTGTTCATCGAGCCATGAAGATTGGAACTAAGAAAAAAACACGAGAAAAGAAGCGTTCCCGAAAGAGTAAAGCCACCTTTTCCAAAATTTTCGGGTTGACCCGATGACAGCTCTGCCCTCGACTGTAACCGACTGAACGTACGAACTTTCTGGCTCCTTGTGTGGTCCTTTCGCGGCCATCGTACCATTGCCAAGGGGGCGATATTCTTGAGCTGTGCTTTATTACTCGCGTATGGCTATATCAATTGTCTATTTTTCCACCAGCAGATCCCGCGGAACCTCGCCGCCCTCTCCCAAAGGCTTACGACACAGCAAGAACCATGCATCAGAGGTCAATCCGCTTCAAAATCGTCGTTGTTCTTCTGGTGTTGATCGTAGTGGAGATAATCTATCTAAGGAGACGGTAAGCTTTGTCGACATTGACTGCTTCAAATGAGTCACTTTCAGGTCCCTATTGTCCATAGAAGAGTTTCCCGTTATACTTCCGTCTGGCGAGGTTTCGAAGCTTCAGGATAGGCCTCTGCTCCTGTCGCAGATCCACTCACTGCTCTCGCATATGGAAAACTTCAACTCTTCGGTGGATTGCAAAGGTGTCAGCATTAGTGACGAAGCTGCTTCAGCCAAGGCTGAGACATGGAATTTCAACGGATCCACGCTCGAGCGATGGAAGGAGATGATTGCGAAGTCCAAAAACAAGCAAGTAGACGATCGAGAAGTCACATACTTATATTGGCCATTCAGATGTTCCGCGATAAAGAATCTGTTTGCGTTCGCCGATAGACCTTACTCGTCGGAGGAGGCGGACTTTCCCCTTGCCTACGGAATGCTCGTCTACAAGGAAGCCATGCAGATCTACTTGATGCTCAGTGCGCTGTATCAGCCACAGAACCAGTTCTGCATCGCTGTGGACGAAAGTGCCGATGCGGAATTCAAGGACCATATGGATCTACTTAACGAGTGCTATCCAAATATTCATGTTATGGTGAGTTACTGTGGTTTGTTCAGAATGTGGAGATTTTTGTCCTACACTCATGGCTACACTGTTCATGTTGTTCTCCTATGTTTGTTTGACATTTACGAACGTTCACGGGCTTACGGTGGCTTCCTACAGGCTCCGTTTCCTATCGGAGAGCAGTGACGTTCACGGTTCATCCGAAACTTCTTACATCACTGGGCGCTCTTATTGTCCAGTTCCTACTTGCTGGAAAACCGAGTCTAATGAAGCTCGAGATTTCAGTACGTGAAGAAGGTGACTTGGTGTGGCTTCTCAGTGATTCAAGGCGTCTACGGATGTGTCAAAACACTCTCTTCTTTGAAAAGCAACTGGAAGTACTATCAGGTTAGTTAGCACTGTGTACAATATGCCGTAATTTGTCATGTTTCAGTATATGAGTGGCGTGGATCTACCGTTGAAGACAAACCTCGAGATGGTAAGGATCTTCAAACAGCTCAACGGCTCCTTCAACGCCGAAGTCACCACGTACCAGAAGAACCGATTGTTGAATGTAGGCCGTAGCAAGCAAGATAGAGCCTAAATCGTTTGTTTAGAAGGATGAGAAACCTCCAGTGGAGCTGTGGAAGTCGAGTCTGTCCGCGACCTTCAGCAGAGCCTCCGCTGACTTCATGGTCCGAAACGAAAAGGTGCACGAGGTGTACGCGTTCCTCAAGGATACCGAATGTGCTGACGAGTCGTTCTGGACGACCATTGCCGGGAATCCCAAAGGTGAGAAAGCCCTAGGCGTGCACAGACTTCTCTCCTTCCAGAGATTCCCATGCCAGGAGGCTTCGACGCGGAACAATGGTTCGCAAAGATAACCAAGGAGAGGGCAACGTTGAAGAGGAAGAATGCGACACGACTGCAGACGAACAAGTACTACATCTCCAGAATGCAGACCTGGAGCTACGGCGGAGCTCAATGTCACGGTGGGTTTCCCGTTCACCTGTTGGCCCCATAGCCTTAATTCGGTATTCTAGGCGAGTTCGTGTCCTCATCGTGTGCGTATGGAGTCCGCGACATTCCAATGCTGCTGAGAACGCCCGAACTGGTGGCACACAAGTTGTACTTGAACATTCAGCCTGCGGCCTACTTCTGCCTTTACGCAACCGTCAGGCAGAGGGCTCTCTACGGTGACGACCGCGACTTCACCGGAGAAGAATACGCGAAGCTGGCTGGTCCTCAACTTCTAGCGGGGAAGTCCGTCAAAGACGTTCAATTCATAGATTTCTTGTAGTCGCTCAATTGTGCGAGTTGTCACGGGTACTAAATTCACAAGCGTGTTGTAATTGGCGATTGGGGCACGGAGAGATTTGGGCTCCCCTCCCCCGTCCTTCTCAGAACTGGAGAGGAACTGTTGCTGTAAACGACGATGGTTGAAAACGACGGTATTTAAAAGCACTGGCAGGACAGGTGGTATTAAACAGTCTGGGCGGATAAGCGCACAGGAAACTAAGCACTAGTTGTAGTACATGTTTTCCAAACAGCTGAAATACACACTTGCCTTAGTGTTTTCCAACATCTAAGTTCCTGGTGCCTCGGCGACCTTATTTCATTTTTTCAGGCGTCTCACTACAGTGACCTTTTGTCGGAGTGTCCTAATTTTCGCGTTGAGAGATTTGACTAGGAAATCTAGGAGATGGTGTTTTAAAGTAGGTTACTTTGGCTGCAGAAAGACGAGGGTTACGGTAGCTCTTGTTGCTTTTACCGAATAAGGCCGCTAAGACCCATCCGGCATAGACGGTTGTATGGATGAATTCACACAAGCGATTAACCCCCTTTTTGCCTAAGGATTACTAAAGATTTTCGGATTGTTTTTTTTGGATTGTCTCGACAATAGAAGAATGTTTTTAAACAAGTCAACTCTATGATAAAAAAGTGCTTTAAAACAACTTTCCTAAGAGTCTTGTCGCAATCATGAGCTATTGCCGTACGGTAGCTTAATGGGCGAACTTACAATATAGTGCATGTGGGATTGTTCTTACTATCCTATGAAATGAAACGAGTCCGCCTGGTCCTTCTGGTACGTACACAAGTCCTACATCATACATAGAAACACGGTTCAATGTTGTCGGTTCTATTTTAGTTCATTTTCGACGGAGATTAACATCTTGGCATCAAGTTCATAACAGTAGCGTCTTAGGAAACTTCCTCTGTTTATCAAAACTCTAGGTTGTTTTTCCCGGAACGTCTACGACCCAAGAACTACCCACGTTTCCGAAGACAGCCGAAGTCGCACGTATCCAACTCGAAAACATTGTCCGCTCCCTCCTAACCCCGTACACATACAAACCGTGTGCTCTCATTACAGAGGATGATCCAGCCGGTGATGATGGCCAACGAAACGGCGGAGTTCGTCTACGGGAGCGAGCTGCAAGGACGAGGCTATGTGACCAAGACGGACTTCATCGTCGGAACGACTATGTAGATGGTAACTTTAAGCACGTTCTTCGTGTACCTGTAGTTTGCATCCTCAGCTGGCTTTGCTCGCGATGTTGTTTGGCGTCGCCAATATCTACATCGTCCGCACCATGTCCATCTTTCGCAACTCCTTTGGAGCACTTTGGTTGACGCGAACTATCGGCGAAGTCGGTGCTAACACGGTTCATGTTTTCTACTCGGCCCCGGTGACCATCTTGTAGGTCTAGACATGTTTTTCTTACAATACGGAAAACACCCTGGCGGGCAAGTTCTCTATGACCGATTTAGGTACCTAGTATTACGAAATGCCTTAGCGTCCATTGGGCGTAGGCTACAATATCCAAGGGCTGAAGGGAGTAAGAAATGGTGCAAGTTTGTAAAAGTGTAAAGTCAAAGAAAAAATCGTCTGTGGAAGAAGATAAACACTTCACCTATAACCATCAAATTTGTTTCATCTTTTGTGGAACTGGAGAAATGTTTCATCTATAACCCTCACGTTTGGTTCATCTTGTTGAAGCAGAGAAACGTTTCACCTACAACCCTCAAGTTTATTTCATCTTTTGTGGAACTGAAGAAATGTTTCATCTGCAACCCTTACGTTTGGTTCATCTTCTTGTTTTTTTCTTGAAGTAGAGAAACGTTTCACCCACAACCCGCAAGGTTGTTTCAATCTATAGGGTTTGTGGATTAGAAATGGCCCCTCCTTTCCAATGCTTAAATCCTGAAGAATACTTAAAAAGAACAAGCTTAAGGAAAGCGCGGTCCATATTGCAATAGATTTTTTTAGACATTAGGACCCTTATCCACTAAATGACCATTTCAGCCAACCGAAACAGATTCCCCCAGTGGTTGGAATCGTCAGCTTCACCATCGGGCTGTACTTGGCTTGCATCGCCTGCGTGTGCCACCAAGTGGTGGCGACTAACCGAATGATTGCTGTCTGCTTTCCGATCAAATACAAAACCATCTTCACAAAAAGAGTCACCAAATGTGTTATCGCATTCCTGTGGGTCGAGGTGACCGTTTTCATGTCCCTCTATTACCGTACGTTTCCCACATGATTGTTCTTTACGCCTACGAACTACTTCAGTCGCACCATGTAGCATCATCGGCTACAGTCCCAAGTACTACGAGTACGTCTTCGTCAAGTGCCGTGCGGACATTGACCGGAACTACTCGCTGGCCGGCACGTTCATCAACCGCGCCTGCTTCTGTCTTTGTCTCTCGGCCAGCATCATCGATGTCATCACACTCTCTATGATAGTGTACATCACGTTGGGAAGGAACGTCCCGCACAACAACAAGAATTTCAAAAGGGACGTCCGCTTCTTTGGTCAGGTCAGCTAGCGTACATGGTCGACTAGCATATGGTGGGAGCTTGATTCTCAAAGAGATTCTTATGGTTCCATTAACTTGCGAGCTTTTAGACCTGCGTGCAGAACCTAACCATGATGATCTCCTGCACGCTGATCGTCATCGCCAACAACGGCGCAAAGCGCGAAACGATCTTCGTATCGATCCTTGCATTCGACACCCTCATTGTGACGCATCTGAACAACTCGTACGTTCTAAACGTTGACACGAAAATAACAGCTTGTTTAGGTTGGCATTAGTACTCTTTAATCCGGAAGTTCGTAAGTTACTCGGACTCCATATGCCGTGGCATCGCGAGTCCACTATGAGTGGATCGTCCAACCGTCAGCTAAACTTTTAGAACAATCTGAAGGTCATTCTAACATTTACAACATAACATTTCGACAAATCTCTGACATAAATTGCCTTGTACAGTAGCAGTACATCGTTATTCCATAATAATAAACATGTGAATCTGTAAAAATCAGGCAACCAATTATTAAATCGCACAAGGCGAGTCCATTTGATCAGTACGAATAACTGATAACTTTCTACAACTGCCGGACTTTGGTGCGCGAGACTTGTTTTGCAGTTAACGGAGCCTACAATGGCAAAGGGCAGACTGGGCAAAACTAGAAGTAGAAGGACTGAGCGAACGAAATCTAAAAATGGCTTTTAAACTAGCGAATTGGATAGTGCAGACGGGTTGGCCGAACACGCAGTAGTGTTTCTTTATCAGGGAATTGGAGTTGCTTTTTACCATTCTGTAAATTCAAAGTCTTTGTTCCTACACTACCAAGGGATTTTGACCACGAATGTCACGTCAGAGCTCCAGAAGATGCAGTTTATGGTGAGCACGCTGTTGCTTGATCGGCTGGATTCCGGTCAGCTTTGTTTGAACCAGAGGTCGTTAAGGCTGCCCACCTCTGGTGTGGACATTCAGCATTCTCGCCAGCACCCCAAGGAAATCCACCCCCCCCCCCCCATTCTTTGTGCTGACATTTTTGCAGCGACTCAACAAACTGCAAGTGCAAACAAAACAACATTAATATTTGTCGAATGGCCGCAAAGGGACTACTTAAGATGTAGCGCATTGCCGCCTCGCCAATCTCAATTCAGCAAGCGTTTGTTTTGGGCATAAAGAAGGAAGTCGCGTACGTTTCAACGCGGAAGTGAACCTTGAGCGGGTGATGGTTACTTTCCCAATTCATGTTCACTCTTCCAGCTACTTCCAGTCAACAAAGGGTCCACGCAACTGCAAATGGGACACAACAGCGAGAGTTGTTGAGCGTTTGATTACTTTACATTTTTACGAACAACCGTCCTACTTCCTTGTCCCGTGCGTCACCTTTCTGGCGAACCTGACAGCACCGCCCTATCCAACTGGACGCGCCAAGCTCTCTTGTAACAAGCGTGTTAAAATTTCAAAAATCATGGGACGAAAACAACCCAAATCCGAGCCATTTGGCGAACACTCGTAAGGGCAGTACTACATATATAAGGAATCGCACGGGACCTGTTACACTAAGGCATCATGCGGCCTATTCTCGTCATCTTCGTTGTCGCCGTCGCTCTGGCGGCCTTAGGCGACGCCATGCCTTCCCCAAATTCACTTAAAGCCGAGAATGGTCTTTCTCCAGAGTCTACAATTTTCGACGCGTCTGAGTATGTATCTTGTGATTCTGGTACCATAGTTTAGTTCCACGTTTAGCTTAAGGCGATTTAAACGTCATCATCATCACCATTATGGGTATGGTGGATATGGATACGGCTGGTATGGCTATGGTTACGGCTACGGGTATGGCTATGGTTACGGTTATGGTTATGGTGGATGGTGGAAGAAGTAGTGCTCATTTGCTTCTTAGTGTATGTCATGAATTGCTTACATTATAAATAAATGATTCATTGATACAATAGCGGCTTAAAACAAGGAACGTCATTGACTAGAATGAGTTTATGCAAAAGCTCAGAGTAACTGCAGTAGCGGGCTACTAGCGTTTGACTTGTGCTATAAGTGAGTGGTCAATTATAACAACTGTTGATTTAAACTGTACTGGGTATCGAAACGTCTTCTTTCGCTTTTCGTAGTGGCTTTACCGCCCGATGAATACTGTATGCTTTGCAAACATTTGCTCGGGAGTTACAGATAATGTGACAATGAGGCTGTATCTGAGGGTGATTACGATTTGACTGTCTGCAAAAAAACCTGGTAAACTCTTTTTGCAAGTCCATAATTGCTTGTTTGTTAAGTGGTATTGTTGAGTCAATAAAAGTTTAGTTCGTCAAGGAACAAGGAGTTCTAAAGATGTAAGCGGTACAAACACTCACGTTCTTAAGCTTTTAAAACCATGTTTTACTGTTTGAATTTTCTACTATTAATACTACCTAGACAGGGTGGTCAGCCCTGGCTATCACCTTCAACGCAGCTAAACTGGTTGTTTTAGAAGAACCAGATAACCGCGATTGCGACTCAAGATAAGTTGGTCCATTTGATCACTCTACGCTCCTAGTGATGTACCTTATTGGCGGAACGTTTGCTGTAAACGACTTGTTTTGGAACGCAATTCGAGGAACACAAAACTTGGGACGGCGACCACAGGACGGCGACAAGTGTGTGTGCTTTTGCGCTTGTCTTCTTTTGCGCTTCTGTGCTGTAAGAAACTAGAACGAACAAGGAATAGGCGAATAAAGGCTAAAAGTGGACACAAAACAAGCGAAATGGAGACGCCATAGCAGATACGGTGGCTATGGGAGAGACTATTGGCGAAAAAGAAGTAACTTTTTATCCAAATTAGGTGTTGTAAATAAATATGTTTCAAAATACTAGCTGACGTAATACTAGTTTGAAACAAGAGACATGCCTCTATGGTCCAGATCCTGAAAATAGTGAGTCCACATTGTAGTTGCTGTGACAGTCGTGATTCAAAGGTTAATCGTAACAATTGTTGTTTTCGACTATTCTCGATTTTTCAATTACCTGAGACGTATTTTGTCACTCAGAGTCACCTTATTGTGCAGTGGATACTTATTTGCGTAACTTTCATGGCTTAATTGGATTTATTACCCGATGAGCACCCCTATAATCGCATACATAGATGTATCTGCTCCGGCTTATCTTGCTTGAGCGTTTCTCGCCTAACATTTTCGAAATGGAGCGAAATGTTGCTTTTTCGCATTACCTATTCAATTCATTGTCCAGGGAATTTTTGTTTCCTACCAGCAGAGCCAGCGTGGGCATGAGTGAGTGGTGCCTCACCATGCGGTGAACAAGTGTTTCCGACGCATATCCACGCCAGATCTCATAATGAGCACTAGACAGTCGACAAACATCCGCAGATTCCCACACCACTAGCAGATCTACGACGAAGCGTCACAACGCTGGAAATAGCGTTCTCTTTCCGATATGACACCATGAGCTGTCGGTTTTCCAATTCCTTTTTTTGCACCAATCCATGGTGAGTCACGTGGTAGTTGGCTAGAGAACGAAGTGGTTTATGACTTTCCTGTTTTGTTAATCCAGTTAAGGTTGACCAAATCTGCAGTAGTGGTGAGGAAGATAGCATTTTGGTAGAATACGGTAGAAAACGATGATGGTTATCGAACATCGATGGTTCCAATCAGGTAAGGCTAAGCGTTGACCAAGATACGGGGATCGACATTGTTTAGGACAGCAACTTCAGAACTATCTATGAGCATATAAACTTATATCCTTTCTTAAACGCATGTCCCTTGCTGTCCTAGAACTACTGTACCGAAAGACTCTTCCCACTTGATTATTTGAATTTATCGAGAAGAACCTTGTTTGAATGCGACATCCCTCTTCCCACTTCCATTTCACTTCCCACCACGAATATCAGCCAAGACCCGTGACAAGCACCCAACCAAGCGACAACCCAAAGAACTCCTGCAATTACCAAAATCAATTACTTCGACTTTTCAAACGGCAATTAATTTTATTTTTATCCTCTTCAGCTTTGTGTACATTGTGACAGACAGCGACGTCGACATCACAATCTGAAACCGAAAAGCGCCTCGTTCTCTGAATTGGTTTCCCGTGTAACGGAAAACATGTTGAAATAATGGAGCGCTCCGTCGCCATGGCCTCCGGCCTTCCGTGGGAAGTCTGACATTTTCTCATTTTCGTCGTTATTTCTTCCGTAACGCTTTTAAGAGTGGTGACAGCTCTGTTTAGTTAACTTAATGTCATCCCTTATTTCTGGCCAACTTTTAGTGGTCAAAATCACTCCTAGATCGTTAGTGGATCACCTCCACAGTCTTACCGTTCTATCAGAGGTCACAAGATCAATCTTGCATGCTTAAATCCGATCAAAGAACATCTAGTGCCATCCCCTTAAGGTCGCACCTTCTTCAAAGGAGAATTAGCCGTGTTTCCTCTTAATCTGGAAAGTGCACACCAATTAATTCATAACTAAGGAATGTCTTATTACGTGGCAGCTGCACTCGAACAGGAAGTCAGACTCTTTAAACTTTCAAGAGTCGGGTTGTCGTGTTTTGGCGGGAAGGACAGGTTGTCCAGCCAGACGCGCCAACAACAACATGGTCATTTTTCGTCCTTCTTCCTGTACTCTTCACCGATTTGTCGCTCCCGTCTTTGCATACTAACGACCTAAGCGTCGGCGCGTACGTATGTTGGTCGCGCATGTCGTGGGAGTGTGATTGGTGCTTATTGGGCTTAAGCAAACAATGAATGACACTGGATACAATTGGGACAGGGTTAAGGGCGATTGGCTTCTATTTTCCATCACATTGAACTAGGGAAGTGCCTATCTTTCTTCTTTGCTGGCTTGGACTTGAATGCTTGACTCCTTGCCGTCAGCAGCGCCTATCTACTCTACTTCCAGTTTTAAGCAGTCCATGCTTGTTTTGTTCCTATGTTCTTTACTCTACACTCAGCGCTCATTTACTCACAAAGTGGGTGTGATTCATGGGAAAGGTCAGTTTCACCCGACGATTGCTTTGTCCTTATGACGCTTTAAACTTAATGTAGAGCAGAGAATGACTTCTTTAAATTAAAGCATACATTTCCTCTAACATTTGCCTTCAGGAAGGTTGCTGCTTTGGCATTAAATCCTCAGTCTCCTAATTACCGAACCTAAAGCCATTGGTGCTGTTTCACACCTATGTTTTTTGTGCAAATGAAATACAATAACCCGGCTGATGAAGAACAAGTCGTAGTTTGCTGCCATACCTCCCGTTTCAAAGTCGTAATGAGTGGTGCCTTGATGCCTTGACTCTCATCAAATGGACTTTTACCATACCTACCCTGCTCATTCTTCCACGATCACTAGATTTTAAAAATTTAATTACAGGTCGCTGCTACATATCTGGTGACACCCTTTCAGGGAATCGGTTCTCTGTCATTGCGCCTCATAACATACAAAGAACAATAAGAACAAAGAGGTGGCTCATATTTTTGTGGACTTGTGTTTTTGTTTTCAGCCGGCGATAACGACAAATCGTTTGGTATTCATAGCAGCTGGATCTCTACACACAAACATGGAAATGTATATATACCGTCTGTATAGCGCTCCTCGTTGACCATTTTTTTTCCATTCAGGGAGCTGAACTCATGCCCGCTTCGGCACGAGGAAATTTTTCCTGCTGTCCCACTCAAACCCGGTGAATAAGTCGGTCCCTACGAATCGAGTGAATCGCCGGCCAATGTTAGGCTTTCATGAGCAACCAATGAAATAAAGAAAATGGAAACTTTGAGAGAACCTGCTAGAGAACCTGGGTATTTTCTTCTGATGCATATTGTACGCTCAAAAGTGGGTATAGTTTATGGTAACGCCAGAACAGCAAGGGCGTCCTGATATTACCAATATAACCATCAAGATAGTATTTGGTACGCCGTAAAGGTAAAAAAAGGTTTGTCTAAAACAAGTATAGGTCGAAAAAAGCTACTACCGCGCCCGAACAGTTTCTGATAAATGCCTAGCGGTTAGCTTGTGGAGGCGAGGGTGAACCTAGCTATGGATACCCTTCGCAGATAGGACAACGTTTGCCTTGTTCCATTTTTAGGTTAGCAAATGTATTTTCAGTGCATGATATCATTTCATTGTCGGCACCTGCACTTACCTCAAAACTAATGAGATAAGATTTCAGACCTTCCCTTTTAAATTGTATTGGGATATACGCATCGGAAAGCCGCACTTATGGCCAGTGCGGACTTATCGATCTCTGTCCACAGCACCTGCGTGCCCTTTAAGAATTTCACGATTAAAATATTTTCAATGTTTTTGTATTCTTTGCTAGCTTACCGCACTTCGCTAGAGTATCTGTTGCACTTGGCCACTCGACTACGTTGGACGACAGTCAGTTAAACGGCGGCTTTGCTTAAAATTCCAATAATTAAAATACTCACCTTGTTAGACTCTCTAAGTGCACCCGGACCAGTGTGGATGAGCGTCAGCGTACAAGTGGCGAGATTCCGTGAAGGAGTCCGCCAGTGAAAGTGCGTTCGGAACGAAAGGTTCAAAGAACAATGCCATTTAAGTCAACTAATGTGCATTAGGGAGAGCGTGGACAACATATCCCGACGACTGTTGTCGAGCACGCCACTCTACTCCACTCCTTCCACTGTGAGCAAACATTTCTGTGTCCATCTGTTTGGGGCCGTATTTTGCTCTCCATGAAGTCCTCTGTCATAGCTGTCCTGCACGGAATCAGTTCTCTGGAATGTAATGTATTCGCGGAAAGACAACAGGGCTCGGTCGTGCTCAGGCTCTAAGTGGATGCCCAAATTGATTTTAAAATAGGAGTTACGTGGGTTGCCGTTGAGTGACCTTATCACCCCCTAATGAACGTCTCCGATCTTCACTACGTTTAATTTGTTTTCCTGACAAACACATGATTCCTGTGTCTTGTGGAAACGCGTCCTTTTTTTTGTCCGATTTTCAATCGATTACAATAGGATTCGCTGCTTTTGCGGGCTGGAAAAACACTGAAGACCAGAGGATGGGCAGGAGGTCAGTGAGACCAATGTGAAACGTTGATACAAATCTTACTTCTATAATGACTCTTCTCCAGGAGTCTTTCGGTCAAACAAAGACGGTGAGCCATTCCTATCACCGCTTTACATTAGGATCGTGGAGCATTCCGTTAAGCTGGTAATGATCTCTGCTCTGAAGCTGCTCAATTTCTTAAACAACAATTTTTCGGCTGCATGCTTGAAACACGTTCTGAAAACCGGTTCTTTAAAAACTCCAAAATTGTGTTGTTATCCTTTCGAGAGAAGACATTAATGAATCTTCTGAATAGTTCATTGGTGGTGTAAACACAGAGATGTAAATACTTACAAATGCAGGGAACTCCCAGAACACATATTAGCGAATCACGCGTTTTGTGATGAATTGCGTGGTTTTGTTGTGCAAGGAAGCACTATTTGCAAAAGGGGCAATCCATTTTCTTCTGTTATTGCTATTACTCTGGGGAGTATCTCTATTCTTAACTTTGCACTTATGAAGAATTTACCTGAGCTGTTATCAATGAACTGCTACGGTCATATTTATTTCAGGGGTATGCTTCTGTTACTGCAATCTGGTTCATAAGGTCCTTTCTGTGAATACTAGAGGCCCAAGCCGAACTTGATCTCTGCAAGGGGAGGACCAGGAAGTGCGAAATTCAGATAATTTACCAAGGATATAAGCCTTCTTTAGTCTTCATTTAGTTACAGACACGTTAAGTTTGTACGGATACATGGGAACTTTAATTTAGTCACCCCACACCATAGTCTGCCTTCTCTGCAAACCCCAAGATAGATTATCGTTCCACTTACGCATATATCCATGTAGACGTAAGCCGTGGGAATATTCCCTCCAGGCTACAAACCAATTAACGAGACCTCGCAACAGCCGTTCTCCGTTAATAGGGTCCACATGGCTGTGTGTATCAAAACACTAATTGACGCATTCACCTTGGTTCTGAATCAGCGTTTCCACGCGCCTCGCATCCAGCCCTAACCACTTCCGGTCGGCGGTGCCCGAATCCGCAAGCAGCGACGAGAGTTGTTGTTTCCTTCAATGAGCGTTTCCGACCCTCCGCGTGTGAAATATTTACATGCAGCATTATCCTGAAGGTTGTGACTAAGCTTGGGAAGCGTCTAGCGCGTGTTTGCGCGCTTATCTCCGGCAGTGTTAGGTTTCGGCGAAGTCCTGCGCTGGATATCCTCTGCTTCGCAGCTCAAAACACGCGATCCTATTCCATGCTCTTCCTTTGTTGATGTTCAAGTCGATCGCGGTATATGAATAAGCTGTGTGACTTAATGACAATATCATTTAAGCAGCCGATTCGTTAGTGTCCATCAGCGGTCGACTTCGACGTCTCCTCATGAATTTCCCTCGCAAACACGTCGACTTGTCCGATGGTAATGAAATGACGCTGACGTCGCCAACCTCAATGGCGCCGATGTTTCAGAAAAGATATATGATCTCTTAATTGTCGGCATCTGCGTCTGTTTCTCCATTATTTTCGCTGCACTCGTCTTTCTTGTTATGTGCATGGTGGAGACGATAAGGCAGGCGATATGGTCGCGGAACGGAGGCGCCTACGAGTTCAACGACCCCACTGAAGTGCTTGTGAAAAGCGAAAGAAAGAAGTACTTTACGTTTTGCAAAAAGTTGAAACAGATTGCGACTAAATAAATTAGCGAATTGGGGGCGATTTACTTCTTATTTCTGCTTGAGGGTCGGCACAACGCATCCCAGGACAACGCACAATAAGACACCTTTGTAGCTACAGGAGAAGACCAGCAAAATGATCACGAAGGCTGGTTGAATCGGGGAACTATTCGAATGTGTTCCAGAAGAGAACAGAAAGGTCCCACCCTCCTCGCGATTACAGCCCAGAAAAGAGGTTCCCCCACGCTTCTCGCTACGGGAGACGCTGACCAATATACTTCGTCCGGGATCCTCATTTCTGCGACAAGAGCACGTTCGATCGCGAAGGAGGCGATGGAACGCACTTGAGGAGCAATGCGTCTTCAGGAAGCTCCTTATCTGCAGAAGGGTTGCAAAATTGATGATGGGAATGTGAAGATCCTGTCTTTTGCTTTTAAGTTGTCCAGACCAAAGAAGACTCGGTTCCGAAACGAGCCTCAAGTGATGTCAAGAGAATCAGTGTCTATGTCAGTCGCAGCTACTGTTCCAAGCAGTCTAAGACATTCCGAGTCTCGCTCTGCACAGCACTTCAGTGGCTTATGCATCCAGTCACTCATCACTCGATCGGAGCGTCGAAGCGGTCCTTCTTCCCACCGAGGTTGTGCGTCATATCGGGTCGGCGACGGTCACGCTGGCGGGTAATTGTTTGCTATTAGAACTGTGTGAACATGCCGTAAGTGCTACATCCTTGAAACCATTACATTTCTTCTATGTTGCAGACCTAAAAAGAATAGCGCCGAGGGAGGGAAGCCGCCGTCGGATAACGCTGCCAAAAAGTAGGTTCCCGTGGAGGTTAATATGTCTCAACTAACGAGAAAACTTAAGAGCGGCCGTCGCCCCTGCAGCAGATGCGCCGAAGGTTTTGAATAAAAATTCGAAGACGTCGATCATCACTACAGCGAAGTTGGCGAAATCAAACCCGCCCGGATTGCCGCCGAAGTCCGCAGGAAAGGAAGAAGAGAAGAAGTTGGACAATGAGCTATCCAAGATGTTGACAATCCACCAGTGGTATCATGGTAAGGAATGTCTTGTGCCACTAGGGCTGAATGTTGTGGCCGACTAGCGATATCGAATGTTCCTGTCTTCATTGTGATCGCTAGGAGGGTGGGAAGGGCGAGGAAAGCTAAAAAAGCTAACTGATATAGGAGTTAGGCTTATTATTAGAAGTAGCCTGATCTCGTATCCGTTTTCAGGTCTGATGCCACGTGAAGAAATAGAAGAGATGGTGAAGAACGAAGGCGAGTTCATCGTGCGGAAGACGGAAATGCAGGGAGAGACGCGATACGCGATCTCTGTAGTGCACGCAGGTAGGCTGAGACACATACTCCTACAGTACAAAGAGAGTCGTTGGTGCATCCGAGATGTACGTTTCTTGCCTTGTTTGATATTGGTATACAGTTTGCTTTAGGTCAGGAAGCCCAGCCTTAGTGCGCTGATCGAGCATTTCATGAAGACGAAGGCAGATGTCCAATCGGATGGATCAAAACTTCTTTTAGCGGTGCCTAGGCCCGAATACTACATCCTTCATGATCACGTCGAGGTGAAGGAGCGTATTGGAGGTAGGCAAGTAATTTTAGGTCCATGTCAACGCTAGGATAGTAGGCAGTGTCAGCGAGAAGCATCTATACACTTAACAGTATTATTTTAACGTCTTCTCTTTGTAGGAGGAGCGTTTGGCGACGTGCACAAAGGCATTCTCCGGCGAGTCACCGGCGAAACCATCGACGTGGCGATCAAGACACTCAAGGGAGCGATCCACAAGAAGCAGCGGACGGAGTTCATAAGAGAAGCACGGCTCAACCGAAAGTTCGACCACCCGAACATCGTCCGTCTTTTCGGCGTTGCTCCCCAGTGCGAGCCGCTCATGATCATTCTTGAACTGGCGCCCGCAGGATCAGTCAAATCGCACCTCAAGAAGTTCCCCACGCTTTCCATCGAGATCCTTAACAACTACGTAAAGGACGCATGTCGTGGGATGTGCTACTTGGCTGGACGTAGAGTGAGTGGACCGACTTCTTCCTTCCAAAAAGTGAGTTTAGGTCATCCACAGGGATATAGCGGCGAGAAACTGTCTCCTCGGCAAGAACATGGAAGTGAAGATCAGCGACTTCGGCCTTTCGGTGGCGAACAAGGATGTCCTGAAGTTGGATAAGCTGAAAAGCATGCCCATAAAGTGGTTGGCGCCGGAGACGTTGCGGAAAGGCGAGTTCTCGACGAAAACGGACGTGTGGTCGTTCGGAGTGCTCATATGGGAGATCTACTCGCGGTGTCAGAGCGACCCATTCCCCGGAGAGACGAACGTGGAAGCCAAAACAAAGGTTTGCTTACGTTGCTGTTCTGACTTCTTTACCATTCTTGATGCTTAGATCCTTTCGGGAACCGGTCCGATGACACCTCCCCTGGATACACCAAACATCCCGGCGACCGTAATGAAGCTTTGCTTCACACAAAACTCCGAAGAGAGACCCGAATTTGAAGCGTTGCTGAAACTGCTGTCTCCGAAAGAGACCCCTCCTCCTCGTGTGCTCACCACCGGCAACGAACCGTAAGTTCCAATTTTGAGAATGAGGGGACACTTCAGAGTAAATTGCAATCAAGTCACGAATTTATGGATCATCCTGATAAACAGTTTCACTCACAGAGCACCCTGCATCTCTTTACCAGATGCTTCCGAAAAGGTATGAAGTATGTGTGGATACTGTATGTATTTTACATTACGTTTATCTACATCTGAACAGCAGTCGTATTCTAGTAGTACTCATATCCTCTGGGCGCCTTGAAATGCACCATCTCAAACGGGACGCCACGCAGCAGCTGCGGACCTGGAAGATCTCCATACGCTTCCACTGAGAAATTCAAGTCCGCACGCAGGGCCCTCGCTCTAACATGCTCGTAAAGGCAGAAGTAGGCAGCCGGCTGCACGGAGAAGTACAGTTTGTGCGCAACCAGCTCTGGCCTTAAGCCAAGCATGGGCAAATCGCCCACACCGAAAACACAAGAGCCGGACGCGAATCTGCCTGCAACTCAATTTGTAGGAGCGAGAGAGGAGATGGCCTACCATGACATTGCTTTTGCGTTTTGCGAGCGTACCACACTTGGTATCGAGAGATGTAGTACTTCTCAGGTATCAGGGGTCCGTACGAACCGCTGCGGTTTGTAGTTGGATTGTTCGGGTGGGCCGCGTCCCACTCGCCGTTCAGTTTCTGCTTCCACAAGGCGGCGTCGAAGCCTCCGGGCATGGAAATCTCGCTGGGGTTCCCCGCTATGGTCGCCCAGAACGACTCATCGGGACAGCTGGTATCCTTGAGATACTCGTACAACTCCTGTACTTTCTCATTGGATGTCATGAAGTTTGCGGATTCCCGGCTGAATGTAGCGGACAGGCTTGATTTCCAGAGCGTGAGGGGCGGCATGGTCTTTTGCTGTTAGGGGTGTGATTTTGTGTATTTGTTGAACGTGCTTACCTTGTATCGGTAATTTTCCAGATCGTATATACCAGCATTGAATGATCCGTTGAGCTGTTTGAAGATCCTGACCATTTCAAGGTTCGTCTTCAGCGGGAGATCAACTCCACTCAGGTACTGAAAGCGAAATTTGTTATGGTCCCTTCGTTACCGACCTGGTAGTACTTCCAATCGGACTGCAGCCTCGAGAGATATTGAACACATCCGTAGACGCCGCGCAGCACCGAGAAGTCGCACCAGCGCACTTTTGTCGTCATCTGCAACAAGAGTCGTCTCCTTGCCAGTACTACATGCTTACCATAACAAAAATGTTGGGGAAGCAATCCGCGAGCAGGTACATCTGCCTTTGGAAGTCGTCGCTCGCTCCGCCGTCAATGGCGATGCAGAACTGATTTTGAGGCTGGTACAAGGCGCTCAAAAGGAACAGCAGCTGAACAAGAGTTTGTTTCCGGGACCAGAGATTTATAGACTATACCTGGACTGGATTGTCGTGGACGAGCAAGCTGTATGCCAAAGGAAACTCGTACTCTTCTTGGGAGAGCGGTTTGTCAAACAGTGCGAATGTCTTCTTGAGGGTTTGACATCTGAAGAAGCGTGGTTTCTTCAATCCAATGGGAGTAAGTGTTATGACATTGGTAAAATAAAATTTGAAGCAAGTAGAATGAACAGATTCTGTTTTAGCCAACACAGGACTGTTCTAGCTTCTTGAAGACATGCTCCGGTTGAAACAGAATCAAGTTTTGCCTAACGATGAGGAGGAGCACCCGGAACAGCACAAGGTGGATGGAGGAAACCGCGAACCAGCCCAGATCGAGCAGAGTACGGACTCGGATACCGACCTTGAAGAGTCGAGCGACGAATCATCCTCTTCATCACCATCAAGATCGGGAAATAGTGATAGTGAAATGGAGGATTGGATTCGTTACTAGTCGTACCGTTAAGTAAAATTTTGTTAGAAAAGCCTTAGACAGTTTTGTCCTTGACCTGAAGCCTTAGACCTGAACCACAACTACAATAATTGTGTCGTTATTGATGACCTGAAGTAACCTGAACCGCGATACAGCGCGCGTCAAAATTTTATGCCACCCCCCTTCGTCGTCAATATGAAGGACTTTTAGGACAGTTTCAGCAAAATGAGTGACACCACGTTAAAGAACGTGGGAAAAAAACGTAGGAATGAGGAAAAAAACAAAAACAACTTACATATTAGGCTGCTCTCCAAAGCTCAGCCAGTAGGTCTTCTCGTCGAACAACCAGTTCTCGGCGTTCTTCAACCTTTTACTCTTCAGACTGATGATATTCTCGCACTCCACAGTGCTTCTGTACGACGGAATACTGTCGAGCACACCATCGAACTGCTTCCTGGCTTCGTCCAGGTCCATGACCTCAAGGAGCTTCTGCTCCATTATTCTCAAGGGCGCAGTAGTGGCAATGGTAGTATTCGCGCGGTGCTGCCTGGATTATAGTTTTTCTCAAGGAAAGGATAACCACATGAAACTTCTACCTATGAAGTTCGATGAGCATGAGGCCGACGGCGGTGAAGGCGAGAAGCGCGAGAACGATCCGCAGGTGGAACAGAAAGTTCATGGCGAGAGATGTGCTCCACAGTCAGAGTGGCTGTCGAATAGGCCGCAATAATAACAGATGCAATGCAGATCGTTTTTGAATAATTTGCGATCTAGGGGTCGGTGTTTATGTGATCCTTGGATCGATTGGTGAGCTTGTTTTGCGTCAATCATTAATATTCAAAACGCGTCCAGTTCAATGCCACCATGAATTCTATTTCTGAGGCGATATTCGATTGGCTGTTAAAGGGCATGTGGTATGTTGGACTTTGGTACAATGCTTGCGACCAACTCAAATTACGACCAGCTCAACAGGTTTCGTGAGCTGCACTTTTGGAAATCTACATACGTTCGGGAAACGCCCCATCAAGTCGAATAGCAGTCCCGCCGATCGGGATGATGTACTGTAGTGTAATCGACTGGCTTGCAAGGCTTCAGGGTATCGTTCGGGGTATTTCGGTCATCAAGGGTGATTCTTCTTTTGTGGAACTACATGCTACCGTAAACCAAGAAGTAAGAAAAAAGCATTCTTTATTATTTAAGTACCGGTAACAGGTTGACTACTCAATAGTACTTCCATCCCTGAGGCGCATTGAAGAGCACTTTTTCGAACGGAGCGCCTGAGAGTATCTTCGGGCCCGGCAGTTCGGCATAAGCGTCCACACTGAAGTTGGTAACTCCCTGCAAGGCTCTCCTTCTGACATGCTCGTAGAGGCAGAAGTAGGTGGCCGGCTGTTCGGAGAAGTAGAACTTGTGCGCGACTAGTTCAGGCCTCGAGACTAGAGTATTTAAATCCTTTACTCCGTATACACACGATCCTCCTGTGAATTTTCCTAAAGCAGTCCTGATGACGAGATCTCATGTATTGTGTTCCAGCTACCGTAACACGCATCTCCCAACCAGATCTGGTATCTGGAGATATAGTACTTTTCAGGCTTAAAAAGCTCGAATCCGGCTACAGCAGTTAGCCGCACCGTCTCGTTGCTCGCGTAGAGCATATCCCATTCGCCTGTGAGCTTCTGCTTCCAAAGACTGGCGTTGAAGCCTCCTGGCATCGCGATCTTTTCCTGATTGCCGGCAATCGTTGCCCAGAAGGTTTCGTCAGGACAGTAAGTACCCTTTAGGTACTCGTTCAACTCTTTGACTTTTGGATTGTGCACCAAGAACTCGGCCGACTGTCGGCTGAACGTAGCCGAGAGACTTGATTTCCAGAGGGGCAGGGGCGCTTCCCGATCTCCCTGAAAATATCCCAAAGTTATGTGGAACTGAGATTGTAGAAGTACCCTGAATCTGAATCCCTCAAGGTCGTGAATGCCAGCGTTAAAGGAGCCATTGAGCTTCTTGAAAATGCGCACCATCTCCAGGTTGGTCTTGAGCGGTAAATCGACTCCACTGAGGTACTATAAAAACCAGGTAGTTCCAGGAAGCGCTTCCCTCACCTGGTAATACTTCCAACTGGCTTTCAACCTGGTTAGGTAATTCACGCATTGTAGGACGCCCCGCAGAACGGAATGTTCGCACCAGCCCACAGGCTCCGTGAGCTGAAGACAATCTACATTATCTTAAACCTGTGAAGGCATACCATAACGAATATGTTGGGAAAACACTCCATCAAGTGGAAGATCGCACTTTGGAACTCGGCAGATGCAGTGGCGCTGATGGCAATGCAGTACTGGTTCTGAGGTTGGTAGATGGAGCTCAAGAGGAACAGGAGCTTCAAACTTGTTAGGTGGGTTTGCACCGGGAATGCATAGTACCTGCTCTGCGTCGTTGTGCACTAGGAGACCATAGGCCAAGGGGTAGTCGAGCTCTTCTCGTGACAAAGGGACATCGATAAATGCGAAAGTGTCCTTTATCGCTTTGCACCTGGTGTGGGTTCATCTTAGAGGGGAATCCAAGCAATTTCACGTTCAAAAGAAGATACTCGAGAAAGCTCATAGTCGAATTCCTATCTCCCGTCCTAGCCGCTTTTGTTGTAACACTCTACAAATACAGGGTGCGGCGGCGAAAGTGTGACGCAATAAAACGGATATAACTTTTCAGGAACTTATTGGATTCGTCTAAAATTGAACAGGTTTATTCGTAAGAACTTTTTTGACACTATCTGCTATGTATTT
>JADLIF010001056.1:0-31793 GCA_016648015.1 Steinernema khuongi | reverse complement strand
TAAGAAAGCGCGTCTTGCGTACTACAATATGCGTACGGCGAACATTGGCGCGAGTCGAATCTGGCGCCGAAAAAAGCGAAAAACTGATTTACGCTACGCCGTTGGCGTAAAACTATGGCCCGGCCTTAAAATGCTTAGCACATCTGAAAATGTGTTCATTTAGAATTTGCGGGCCCTTCTCTTTTAAAACTGGTTACCTATGGAGCTACGCAGCTCCTGGTCTTAGCCACTAGGCTCCCTCACACGGTATCCGATTCTAATGAAATCAAAAGTTTTCTAATTTCTTCTACCCGATGTATTCAACTAAAGATCCCTCTCTCGCTTTTCCCTTTCCGCTTATGTTCAAAGCCTATGTGCTGGTCGAAAATATCTAAGATGCGTCGTCAGATAAGCGGCGTTCAAATATGGGAAGAGCTTATTGACTCTATTTTGATAACACTTCTTTGCGTACGTACATTTGGATGGTGTGGAAAATAAACATAGAAAAGACAGCTACTACTGGAGCCATCTTAATTGGGCTCTTTAGGGGCTTTCGCCCGAAATACAATAGCCCTCTTTTCGGAGACGGATAAAGTAAATCTACCGATAGGAAGCATTATGGATCTGCCAATCAACGCTGGAAGTCAGCCTCCAGTTTCATTTGCATTCCTAGTCGCTACGAAGATGATCCACGATCGTAGACCATGGCTTTCTTGTCACCTAAAACTGCGGTCATGGTCATAGCGGGAATGTTCTGGACGGAGAATTCCTCAGGTTCAGAGTCACATTGTACCGACCGAGCAATCGTGGGCGACAAGTGCGTTCCAGTTTCTGACAGAAGCTAAGCGAACGAAACTGTCAGGGTTGTGAATGAGGGCCTGCTAAGGGCGTATAACAAAAGCTCCGACCCTACACCTAAAGATTCCACCGTATGAAAGTGAACCCAAGAGAATTTTGCAGGAAGCTTAAAAAGGTGCTTAGAAACCTAAAGACGAAAAGGAAACTTTTTGGATATTGGCTACAGTAGGGTTTGTCCAAGCCGAACCTACAAAACGCTGGTTCAGGAAAATGGAATCGCCGACATGGACGGAAAACATGAAGAAGTCAACTTTGTCGCCAAGAAGAGAGAACTGACTCTCCGGAACTCTCGTCGCGCGGCCACTTAGTCTCAATTTCACTTGTTGTTTTCCTCGCCGAACCCTTTACGCGCATTTATTGTCTCCACCCGTCGCCAATCCACTCTTCTCACTGGAGTCCTCTCGGCCAACGTGTTCGTCCGCGAACAACACACCAAAGCACGGCGAGGGCGTGCTTCGAAGTGGCGAGAATTCATAATCCAAGAGCAGCGGCCATCTCCCCCCGGAGAAGCCGCTGGCGATTTCAGTTTCGGCGCCGCCCGCCTCGTGTGCCTCCGATTGTTTTCTCGGCGATTCGATCTCCGTCGAGGCCCTCGAAGGCGCGACGTATGCGAAAGGACCACTTGATTCCGCGAAGAGGGAGACTGTTTACCCTTGTCCGGATTCTTCCTGGAACACCATTTAGCTTTGGGACCCTGTTTAGCCGGACTACCGGAGATTAGTGATGCTGCGTGAAGACGCGGGCGCCCGTGTAACCCTTCGACCAAGTGGAAACGACGATACCTTACCCTTTAGTCAATGTACCCGTTGTCCTACGATAAATGAACTGGGGTCACATGAGGTTAAGGATTCGGAGTACTTTAATAGAAAAAAGACCAGGCTACTATTGCGGGTTTTCAGAGGTCCGACCTTGCGACATCTGGACAGGAGTGTTAGGTCCATCATAATGAGTCCACATGCCATTAATGAATCACCATAGGCTACTCTTGTTCCCACCTGTTTTGGAATCTATTCAGCAATGTGGAAGCCCCTTCGCTCCCTTATCATAAATACCGTAATCTTAAGTAACCCGGCAACCCTTGACGATAGCCGTTCATTTTAGGAGTACTATTACGACCATTATACCTTGTTCATTTTGCATTTTCTGACCCTTTTGATATACTTGCTTACCTAACGCCTTGTTAATCTACCATGGAGAACATCATGGAACATTGTCAGAAGGCAGCTGTTCGATTCCCAACGATAAGTGCAGCATTTATGAGAATTCCTCCTCCTCAACAAAATGCACTAGTCCCTTCTAGGCTTATTTGTCTTTTGGGTACTCTTATATGGCCGGTAGTCGTACAAGTCTTTCCCACTTTTGTCTTTAGAGTGTCCATTCAAGATCGCCCTCCTTCTACTATTGATCCTTGCTATGCTTCGCTGACAGCTATTCGAATAACAGCGTGCATTAGATTACCCGTAATGTGATTTGGGCCATCTTCTCGAGAAAAGATTGATTTTGTGCGTTCGCCAATTCTTCGTTTGTGTTAACTGTTTTCTTGCGTAAAATTTATCGCCGAGGAGGACATATATCTGCGAGCACTGACAGGACCGATATTTCGTGTTTTTCCGCGCAAGACGACCCGCACTTGCTTCGTCGCCTTCAACCAGCAGACATCACCTGTTTGGCCACCGTAGTCTTGAGTTGATACCAGTTCTCCCTATTGAAATAGCAGAAACCGACAGGAATTCCTTTTGCCTTTTCATGCTCTTATACAAAGCTCTCCAAACCTCAAGGGCACGACTCACTGTTAGCGCTTAAAAAACGAGAAGATCGTGGATCAGACCTCCTATAGCCCAAGCATTCCAAGTAGGCGAACTGTTATTTCTTGGCCTCAGCGACCTCGTGCAATCGAATGATCACTTTTTCCGCGAAGATAACTCCCTGGGGACGCGTTCGCTCGCCATTACTTCAACGACGCGCATAGGTCTGTTGGACTCCGTCACGTTTCTCCTGCACATATCTCCGCGGTGCCACTTGTTCGTCCCGGAAGTGGATCGCGTCGCTAATTAGAGGCGGCAAAGGCGATCCGATGCAAAACAGAGCTCCTCTTAATTCCTTCATTTCTGACGCGTGTAGAATAACGGTAGCGAAATTCACGGGTGACGCGGCTCAGCTCCTAAAGATCGTGGAGCGTTGAATTCCACATACGTGCAGGGATCATACGCTTAAACTTTACAGATACCGGATTGGCAATTGTTATTCCCTAACTATCTGCTTTATTTCACATCCGTAGGTGAAGACCACGTTAGTCTCGCTCTTTTTACTGGGCAGCGATTTCGGCGTGATTATCCTTACGACCTTTTGGAACACAAAGTCGAGAGCCTAATCGAGAACGCCCTTTCATACTCAAGCCCGTGATGGATCGTTAGCCCTACGCGCGTCCATGTGCACTCGTCTACGGACCCGCTCCATTTCTCCGCTGCCAAAAGACAAAAAATCGAAAATCCAATCAGAGGTCCCGCCTGTCCGTCTGCCACATGCACTAGCTTCCCCTGTGGCGGCTCCCGACACGAAAGGTCCCTCTCCCTCAAATTCCGTGTTGTTTCCGCGACGGTCCACACATTTTTATCTTAATTTGTGACATTCAGAGACCAGGTGAGACAATGTATCTCGCGTGACGACGATGGTCTCGAAGCGAATGGTTCTTACGCAGCGGCCGCGGATTCTTTTCCGCATGTCCGTGTTTGGCGTCTTTCTCGTCTCCTTGAGCATGCTGATAACTACGGGGTGAGTATTAAACCACTTCTCTACACTCTTAAAAACAAATGAGCTCTAAACGCAAAACCCCATCAAACAGATTATATCATTCCGCTTGAAGTCGGGCGTGCCAACATGACATTCTTATGACCAAAAGAAGGCACTTGTCTTCAAGATCACTTTTTACTTAAGATACTTAGGACCGTTTACGCTCCACTTGGAAGCGCAATTGTAAAAGCGTTACTTCGGCCTATGTATTGCCATGGCGTATTGTTAGTTCTTGCATGTTCTACAGTTGCAAACGGTCATACGTCATTATTTTATAAGCTATATCATTCCGCTTGGGACCTTTTTCCAAATATAACTGAAAATTCGGTCGCACCGCCCACGACTTTCTCCGAAATCCAATTTGCCGCCCGAAGAACCCTAGAAACATCGACAATCGTTGCATAGGGAATGACGTCAGTGACGTCAGGCAAAGTTGCCCGGTTTGTGGAGTAAAACGCTCTCGACCCATCCTTCGTTTTCAATCGAAGCACAATTCCTTCGTTCAAATCTTTCTCATTTTGGCTTTTTCAAGTAGGAAGAATTTTTATTGAAAAGACTCTGGTAACACGATTTATCTGACTTTTTAAATATTTGAAAGTTGGAAAAGAATCTCTGTGCGAAGTGATGGACACTCTGCATGAACATATGCCGGGGGCTCCCTTTCTACGCGCCAACTTCCACTCGACTCAGGTGCATAGGCACTTCCCACTGCTTTCGCGAGCAATCCAATTGCGAGAAGTCAATTTACGAAAATTGAGATTGCGGAAACTATAACTTTTGCTCGCTCGTTCACATTTGCAAACTCGCGTAGCCCTAATCGGCAGCAATTGGGATACTGTAGCCGAATTAAGCTCAACCATATAGAGGGAAAAATCTCCCGAACTTTCGCCTTTTACAGGCGACCGTATATTCAGAAGATTTTAAACTCCTCTCGATGAACATAGCTTGGTTATCATAAGCCGACTATTAAAACAACTGGTCACTTGTGTCCACTCCTTGTGCCCCCAAAGAAGGAAACAATACTCATTGTCTTAGCAATAAACTGTCTGTCCTTGCCCCTTCTACATATTCTGTCCCGTTCCAGCACATCACAACTGCTGAAGATCGGTCGGTTCAACGAGACGGAGCCGTCGCCGCCGTCGAAGCTGACCACCTACGAGAACGCGTCGTCGCTGCTGAGCACGCTCCTCTCCGACTACGACATCCGGCTCCGTCCGGGCTTCGGAGGTTGGTCTCCATAATTAGATCGCACTTCGCGGCCTCCCGTGCAACTCAATCCTGCCGACTCCGCGAGCCGTCGTCGCGCTCATGATCGCAAGAGTGATGTCCTCGGGGAAATCGACTTGCTGAAAGTGGCAGCGCCGATCGATGCGCGCTTTATTTCTCCCGCGGGATTCGCGCGCTCCGCCGGCGCCGAAACAACGCGAGTTATTTATTAGACATATAGGAGAGATTAGGCGCTGGATCGGGTGGCGGCGATGACGCGGATTCGGACGGGTTTCGATCGGCGGAGAGGAAATGGAGTTAGCGCGCTGTGGGAAGGGGCCATGGAGGCGAAGACGAGAGAACGGGCACGGAAAAGTACTTGGCTGATGGGGAACGGCCGAGTGGGCATTCGATGGACTCTTCAGTAGATTGGAGTTGCTGAACAATCACAGGCAAATTCCAGGAACAGACATCGCACCATACTAGTCGATAGAACCGTGGTCGTTCCAAGTTAACACATATCGAACGGGAGAGATGGGGAGTTTTAAAGACAATCTTAAAATGCCCGCGTTTTGCTTTAAAGGTTCGCTAAAACATAGCCGAAACCATGTCACGGAAAACCTCGAAAGTATTACTGTACTTTTGCTTTAGATCCATGTTTTAGATTCTAGTTACTTTGCTTTCAAAAGAGGAGGTAGTATTAAAGAATAAATCCTGGGCATTTCTTGGAGTCATTGAACGTTCACGGTGCGAGTTCCACCGTACCTTCGTTGGATTAATTCAATCGGACCCTCATTTGGCACCGGGTTGCAAGTGGATTTTTGCTATACAGGAGAGTTGGCCGTCTCCATATTCGCGGTTACTCATCCAACTTCAATTTGTTGTTTCTCTTAGCAGCCGACAAAGACAATGGCACTCCTATCTCGAACAGCTTGATTTTGTATTACATCTCATTAGCGACATTTACCGACTACAAAAGCCACGAGATCCTAGGGATCGTAGCGGTAACCAAAAACCGCGAGATCGTAGTATAACCGAGAAAATTCCTTCAAACGTTGACACAACAAACAATCCGTTATCCTGCATGTTGAGTTAGGCCTGCAATCGATCATCGTATAGTTCCTTCAGTCCATCATATTATTATACCATGCCTTGCAACGCACTAGAATGATGTATCATACTGTAAGTGGTTCACACGAAAACTCGGCGATTCACTAGAAGATTTATGTTTCCCTTCCGCATTCCACGGAATCAATCTTCCAAAAACAATTTCCCTTCTCTCGCATTTGTTTTCGTGTCGCTCTGTCCGTCGCTTCAACCAACCAGCAAGGAACTCAGAGGAGATGTAAAAGGTGTCAGTTATGGTAAGGTAAGCAAAACTTAAGCTTCACCATCTAGCTCCACCATTTGTCATCTTTGGTGGCTTATTTTTAACCACTTTATTTCACAATCACTTCTTAAATAGAACAACATTAAAGATCAATAATAAAACAGCTGGCCAATTACGATATGAGCAGTAATGGACAGTGATCAACATGATTAGATAACAATAGAGGTGATCCCTTCAGGACCGATCTGGACAAGATCGTAGGTAGGCGCGAAGACGGCTCCTGTGGAATCAGGAAGCAGTAGAACTCATGGACGCGGCAGTTTTGCTGCTGTTATGGGAGATCCCTTCTAGATGAGGTGACACACCGAAGAAGGACATTGCCCATCTCGATTTAGAGAAAGTTACGCGGTCGTTGGACTTTTTAGGAACACCTAATAGTCAGTCCATAGTTTCATAGTGAGAATTGGTGAATCCAAACGTTGAGATCTACGTTCAGGATTACTTAACGAGAAGCCGAAAAGTGGTAGATTAAAATTAAGGAGCCATTTCGAGCCTCAAGCTCCACCATGGATAAACGAATGATATGGTTTGGGAAAACCTTGCCTGAAGTTTTGGAACCAAAACTTCTTTTTTCTTACTTAGGAAAAGGAGGGGCAGACGGTATTGGTTGCTAAGGTGTCGTACGTGCGAACGTCGAGGTTGTCAAAAGATTTGGAGACTGGACCGAGAGTATGTAGTCCTTGGGTGTGAGAACGTGGAATGTGTGGTCGCTCAAAGCTCTCACACCGCGACGGAACGTTTGGACTTTCCATCCAAAATAAATCGATCATAAGACAAGAATAAAAAGAATCAAATGGACAGAAGAGCTACACTACCAGGAAGAGTGGTACAAGAGAATTTGATGATGGAAAAAGGAAGATCTAAAACGATTTCTAAGAGACAGGCATGCTACTTCTAGAAGGAAGACAAGAAGGACAAACAGATCAGAATCGACTTTCCTCGACGATTTCGCCATCATCTTCCAAGGGAAACTCCGGTCTCTGATCAGTGCGCTCTCTGTTCCAGAATATTTCAATGGGCACGCTGAGGTACCGATTGAAGCGGAGCGCAAAGTCGAACTTCTGATCTTCTTTCCGGTAGACTTCAGGCATTTTGCATAATGTAAAGATAATCACGCACATCGAGAGTCCCGAGAAGGTCTAGAAAGACGCGTTAGTGGAAACGTTGTGGACGAAAGGAAAATGTGTGTTTGCGAGGAGTCAAGATCCGAAAGTTTTTCCAAGTAGTTATCCCTACCAGTGAGCTCCAATAGAAGAAGGCTACGGTTTTCAGGGGGACGCTGAGGATGGCAACCGCAATGTTGCACAGGGAGGCGAAGAAATTGACGTACATCCCGGGCAACATGATGGCAACTGTCTTCCGATTTCTTCTGATCCGCGTGCTTCCTTTCACCAAGTACCGTTCATACGTTCTGTAAAAGATGTTCCTTCTGTGACTTCATCTTCTGGAACCTACGTTGACTCGAACATATTCCTGATTCTCAATGAGAGTTCGGTTTTGGCCATCAGAAGAGCTATAAGGACCAGTGCTGGCATCAATCCCATAAGAGGAATGATCCAGGCAGTCAGCCAGAAGACGAAGAAGAGAAGATAAGTGGCGAACGCGATGACACAAAAGGACGCCGCGATTAGTCGAGATACTTCACCGGAGATGAGGGGGCATTCCGTGGTCACCAAGAGGTTGACGTAGAGGCCGAGGTAGAGAACGGTCACGGACATTGCGGCGTAGAAGCGAAGCGAGTAAAACTCTTCTCGGAAGAGGTCAACGTTGCTAGGGTACACCTGGAAGGAAGCCGGTGTATTGAGGTAGGCCGGGTCAGCATAATGGATATAGTGGATACGGAAACGTGGAATCTTCCCTCACTTACCGCTTCTTTGCCGATGTGGACGATCTCCGCGATACTAACGATGATCACGTGCGCGAAAATCGCACACATCAGGATCTGAAATAGGGTTTTTCATTACATCGGGAAGGTAGAGATTCGGTTACGCCCAAAGATCTACGAGTACCTATTTGTCACATCCCCAGATACAGTATACATCCGTGGGCATCCTCTGTACCAATAATGGAAATGTAGAGTTCTTTCGTTGGTGTTCAACATTTTGTTCCTTAAAGATCCACTCTTCGAAGTTACTAATCAGTGGTCTATCCTCAACCTAATCCGGCGGAGACCACAAAAGGAAGCCTTCTTTGTTTCTCAAGTTCTTACCGGTAGATTCATGGGAAATACAAGAGGATCCATTTTTCTTTTTATTTTCATTGAACCACTGATCGTCTGAAGTGCGCCATCTCTTTAGATAGCCCACGAACGAAACTAAAGGCCATTTGAGAAAAATTCTTTTTCTTGACACAGTTTATCTACGTTAAGTGAAGAAGTATAGCGCCTTTCGGTGGGTTTGAGCAAAAAAGCTAAAGGCATGGCGAAAAGAAGAAAGTTTCTCAAAATTTGGACCACAGAAGGTTGGAGGCCTGTGCAGTAATTTCACATCATTAATTGGTGTTGCCACGGGTTAACAAACTCTCTTACAAGTTTTTAAGTCCGACTACAATAAAGCGGAACTCCGGCAAACTACCCCTTCAGTTGGTCGTAAGGTTGTAAGGGCCGCGTTCTCGTCTTATTTTGATTGTTACGTTCACATTATGCTGCTAAATACTCTGGAGAACACATAGTGAAAAGGAAGCAATTAATCCCTCTGGGTTAACAACCATGTTGCTCTATTTGTTTCTCTAATTTCAAAAGTTACCGTAACCCAAACAACCCGGTGTCCATTTCCACAATGTAGGATACCCCAGCTGGTACCGATACAAGGATACGGTAGAGCTTTTTAGAATTACCCCGAGCTTTTCACTTCTCCACACTCATGCATTACTGACTGCTTACCTTGGGTCCGGAGTCGAACATCGTCTTCCTGGCGATGACCTTGCGTATGGCCAGTCCGGCACATCCCGAGGCGGCCAAGCGAGGTACCGCGGTGTACACGATCATACAGAACACCGTACCTACCCCAGAGGGCTCCTGAGTTTCTTGGGCTGACATGATCTCAGAAGGGGAAGGAAGTGGCTAGCCGCACGCGAAGGACTCGGAAGGTGAGGTGCCGCCGGAGGCGCCGCTCTAAGGTGTGTCCCGGGAAAGCGCGCCTGAGGCGCCGCCTCCAGCCGAGAAGGAAGGAAACACGGGGGAGAGCGAGTCGAAAGAAGGCTCGGTTCCAGGGCGCGCGTAATGAGATTTATGGCAAAAATTATTTGAATCAATGTTGTGGGAAACGAGCAAAGCAAGTTGGTAGGGTGGCATAGGTGTGCGAACCTCGGCGTCGGAAACAAAGTCCGTCAGGATCTCGGCCGGGTCGAGTTTCGGCACCAACGAAGTTAGGGACGCCCTTGAGTGAGGCACGGGAGGAATTCCTACGCAAACACGGGACGATGTCTTCACAGAAGTCTTCAATGGATTTAGAGAAGTTTGCTACTTCTTGGAAGAAAGCTAGGAAGTTTGCTTCTTAATTTGAGTTTTGCCGCGACCAAAGGAACTTCATTGGCTTATCTCTCACCGCTAAGCATTGACAAACTAGAGGCAAAAAGTAAAATTGACTTCGATCGATCCTCAGAACTCAATTTAACTCCCAGAATCTCAATCTTTATAAAATGAGGCCTGCTAATCATCTTGTAGCATAGTGATCCAGAGAACCGACATTCTCGCGGCCATTTTTTATGACATCTTCACTTAAAGTTCTCAAATGCCTAGATAAAAATGGTTGCTTTGCCGCCTTCGTCACCTCTGCGCTAAATGCGTCCTTTGGAGATCATTTCAACAGTGTATCCTCGTAATAGTTGTTTGTGTGGATTGAAACTCAGGGTCTACCTTACCATGCCCCTTAGCACAACATCTATGCTTCAAAATGCACTTTCCTAGGAGAGAAGAGTCCGACGAAACGAGTCGATCTCGGTGGTCGCTCGACCTTTCTACGGATGGGTTTTGAAACGATGAGCACCTGAGGAGCGCTGATGTGGAAGATGACCTTCTCGAAAGCAACATTCTTTATAGAAGCGTTCAATTAACCAAGGACTTTTTTGTGTCGCCCGGATGCACATCTCTACTGATGCACACAAAAGTGACCCACCGCTTTTCTTATTACGCCTAAACGTATTCCAAAACACAGACGTCGCTTAAAGTGAGAGAAACTGTTTTCCGCGTGTTCAAGAGTTACTCTTCACAGATCTTGTATTTTGTTCGTCCTGTGGTTTTATTAGTCTTCTTTTGAGAGTGGAAGCAGCAACTACAAAATGCAAATAAAATTCAACGATCGGATCCCAAATGACCCTAACTACCGTACCTATCGACACAGCACATCGATGGATACTCAAGCACTATGCGAAGAATCAGCCGTTGCTGTAAAATATTTATCACAAAGTCCCAAATCACTGATTGCTCCACGCACACCGATTTTGGCTAATGGACATGTCGGACCATCACTTAGGAGTGACCTAACCTTAATTGTTGATTGAACGCTTCCATGACGTCATGTGCCCTTCTTTAGTCTTCCTTTCCAAAAATACCTGTGACTTTGGGTTCAGATTCCAAAAATAGTGCAGAGTGCATCTCCGCTGCCAAAGCTATCGTTGCCTGATGAGGTGCCTCTCGCGCGCGACGGTGGTAGAACGTCAATCCATGGGAAAAAAATTTAAAATGATCATAGAGATGCGGAGGTTCACCGTTGTTGTATGGGAAGATGTAGTTTGCTTTGGCCTACTTTGGCTGCTAAAGAACATTTAAGAACTTAAAGGCGGACTAATTATTGGCGGTTTGCCAAGGGCAGCTTTGTGTCAGAAGGCACTGGGACGTCAGGATTTTAGCAATAGCTCGCTAATACGTTTAAGCTTCTTCAGTAAAACAAGATCTGGAGTGCTGCAAAGTGTGGCAGAAGACATTTGTGCGATAAGTCATATGGTTGTTTCGTTTATGTCCAGAGATTACGGTTGGCCACAGCTACATATGTACGTTGTCCCATCCCGTCCTAAGCTAGTTTTATAACACTTATGAAAGCAACATTTTCACTGTTTGGAAAACACTTTTTGCTTTCGTCATACGGTCTTAATTGTCCCATTTTCGCCTGAATCACCGTTTCCTCAGAACGCGGGAGCAATTTTGGCGCGGGAGATATCCCGTGAAGAGGCGCGCAGTCCGTCCACGGCTGTCACCGCCGTTTCCGACAACGGTAACCTTTGGAGATGCGCAAAATCGTCACTCGCCGCGGCGAAGCTACTTCCGGCGATTTGCCTTTTGCCGAACGAACAAGTTGTCACGGGTTGGGTCTTCGTCAAAACAGAAAGCCAATGACGTATAATTGTTGCGAGATCAGAGAGACCTTAGAGATGAGTACCGAACCATAAAGTGCACTTATATGTGCATAGGGTTGGGAACTCTAGATGAAGCCTGAAAACACGAATAAGGGTCATCTTCATGATTCAAAGGGAGTTATGGGGGAATGAAGCAATAAATCTTACATTTCGCTAATCAACAAGAAACAAACGAAAACACACTTGTTACAAAATGTGTGTCTATCTATAGGTTTGAATCTGCCAAAACCGTGCCCAAAAGTGTGTGACGTAACCGAACTCGGCAGGTCTGAAATCCCACCGCATTCCCACCCTTTCCCTTTGAACGTATTTTCCTGGGACCTACACGCCAAAAATATCACCATTTGAATTACTGAGCGGCAAGGAAGAATGTAAAGAAAGCTCCTTCAAAAGTAGGATCGTGTCTCTGTTGCTGTGTCCTTATAAACACAGGATCCAAAAGTCGCCTAGATCTTAGATGCAGAGTTATTATATTCGAGGCGCTTCTCCTCAAGATAAATAACATAAGAAACATTTCCAATGTCGTTTCTTTCAGGTGATGCTCTTCTTCTCACCATGGACATCATCATAGCGTCTTTCGACAGCATGTCCGAAGTCAACATGGTAAACAAGGCTTTAGCTCACTGGAAACTCTCCATTCTAGGACTACACTGTAACCATGTACCTGCACCAATACTGGAGGGACGAGCGCCTGTCCTGGTCCCCGGACATCAACATCGACGACATGACCCTGTCGGGGGAGTTCTCGCAGCACATCTGGGTTCCGGACACGTTCCTCGCCAACGACAAGCATTCCTTCCTACACGACGTCACCGAGAAGAACAAGATGTTGAGGATCACGAAAGACGGCCGTGTGGCATACGGTATGCGGTTCACCTCCACGCTCGCCTGTCACATGGACCTGAGGAACTACCCGCTGGACTTCCAGAATTGCACCGTCGAGATCGAGAGCTGTAAGTTCTTAGCCCACTTGGCTTTGTCTCCACAAAATGCTCCATCGATCTTCTTCTGACCCTCATGACAATCTTTATTTGCTCAGACGGCTACACAACCTCTGAGGTGCTGATGAAGTGGAATCACCCACAGGCGGTGCACGGCGTCGACCAGGCCGACGTCCCCCAGTTTACTATCATCGGCTACCAGACCGAGGACAGCATCGTTCGCACGGCCACTGGCGCCTATCAACGTCTCTCGCTCGTCTTTCAGCTACAGCGCAGTGTCGGCTACTTCGTCTTCCAGACCTATCTGCCTTGCATCCTCATCGTCATGCTCTCCTGGGTCTCCTTCTGGATCAATCACGAGGCGACGTCCGCCCGTGTCGCTCTGGGTGGGTCTTTGAATCTTTGCACTTGACAAGGCGCGCATAGAAAGGTTGCCAATTAATGACTCCGCGTGACTTCATATGAGTTGCGGATTAGGCTGTGGTGGCCTTCTTTTTACAAATGCACGTCGACCTTTTGTTTGTAAATTCAATGCGCAACGACTCTCGTTCAGTGATCAACTGTTGTCTCCATCGCGGATTGTAGTCACGTAGTCGGGGACACACTTTATAAGATTTCATTCTCCGGATGGGTTATCATCATCTTCAGGGACTAAAGAGAGCTGTTGGCCACTCAGGTTGACTGTTGATTGACCATCAACAGCGTTAATCAACACATTGAGCTTGAGAACTTGACCACAGAGAACATTCTAACCAGGAAATAAATCTCAATTTTACGATCTAATTGTTGAAAATTTGAACAAATATGCGAAACTCCAAGAGTTTGTAATATTTCAAACTTTGTGAATAGTACCAATCAAGGGACATCAAAATTTGAGTTTTTTTTTACATTTTAACGAGTTTATCCAATTTATGCCCAGTGAATGCACCCTTTCCAGGCATCACAACTGTGCTCACGATGACGACGATCAGCACAGGCGTACGCCAGTCCCTCCCGCGCATCAGCTACGTCAAGTCCATCGACATCTACCTAGTCATGTGTTTCGTGTTTGTCTTCGCCGCGCTGCTCGAATACGCGGCCGTTAACTACTCCTACTGGGGCCGTCGGGCGCGGCGTCGGGCCACCGAGGAGGGCTGGCCGCTCAACGGCGACGCGTTCGGCAACAAGGAGGATCGCGAGGGCGCCGTCAACTACAGTAACTTCGGCCTGCCGCAGAGCTTTATCGAGGAGACCGTCGTAGACCGTAGAGTTCCAGAGACGACTGCGCGTCCTGCCACGGCCCGCAACCGGACGAACTCGCCACTGCCGTCGATCCTCCAGGACGCCGAAGTGTGCGAGATCGACAGCACGCCCGATTACCCGAGGTGCACGAACGTGAACCTCAACCAGACGAGTGGGAAGCTCAGGTTCCGCCAAAACAACACCAAGTAGGTCCCATGTCCAGTAGCAGGAATACATGCAACCGATCTTCAAAGACCCAGTAAATAAGACGCATCTTCCTAGGCCGTTGCTTTTTGATAGAATCCTTGAATTTCGGGTCTACTCTTAGCAACCTCCCTTCCCTGGTTCAAAAACAATACAAAGAGAAATAGCAATCAGTAGAATCTCGTGTGCTAATAACTACTCAATAAACTGTTCAGTGCACGGACCTCTTCGGCCGCTAGCAAAGGAAACCTTTCCAGGAAACGCCGTCTGACCTCGGCGAAGCTCCGTGGCGCCACCATCAAAACGAGCCTGCACCGAAGCTTTCAGCGCGCCAAGGCTGCGATGCCATCGCTGCACGTGCGCGACGTCAACGTGATCGACAAACACTCGCGCATCATCTTCCCGGCCAGCTTCATCATCTTCAAGTAGGCCTCCCGACACTTCCTTGGTGACATTTCCGTTTCAGTCTGTTCTACTGGGGCTACTACACGATGATGCAATGACGATCTCAACTGCTCAAACAGAAGACATTCACAAAATCCACTTTATCATCGCTGACGAGGCCAAAACGGCTTCTGTAGGAACATGGAGTATGTTGGCCAATAAATTGGAGTCGGCTTCGGCCAGCCGTACCACGCGCCGCCGAAGGGAAACGGCGGCTGGTTCGGGAGTTGCTGACCTACAGGGGGCAGTTGAATCGTAGGAAGTCCTATCAGCGGGCCAGGGTTGATGGGGAAGTGGGGTAGCTGGGGGAAGAGCACGCCGTTGCTGAGACCCTCGACGACGTTGTAGCGTCCGAACAAGAGTGGGGCGAGGATATTGCGCGAGATGCGTATTTCCGAAGGGCTTACGTGGCTGAGAATCTCGCGGTAGACGCCGATGAGAGACGGCACCTGGGTACGGTTCTTCATGAGCTTAATCTCCTGGATTTTCGCATCCGTCATGTTGGAAAGGACCATGCTCAGGGAAGGCGGCGAGTTGAAGAGCGGAAGACGGTCGATCACCATGCGCTGGGTCGCCTGCAAGAAGTAAAGAAAGGGGGACAGAAATACATTAGGACATTAAAGAGCACGCTTTGCAGCTTCTATACTTTGGGGAATTCTCAGTCTCCTTTTTGTGGCGTGGGGTCGGGATTTTATGTAATGGGTTTGTGACTTTATACAAGCATTTATCAAATTAACATCTACGCCGCCCTCGATTCCAAAGGATCAAGCTGAAGAAAGAGAAGGTGGCGTTTTCCCATGTCCACTCAAAACCCATTGGAGTAAACTGTTGACAGCTGAGCGCGGATCAAAACACGGACCTACCTGGTGCGGGAAAACCTGTCTGACTCGGTCAACCAAGAACTTGTCATACTGCTCGACTTGCAGACCGTCGACCAACTCTTGCAGTCTTCCGAGCTCGAAGGAGGTGAGATTGAGACTGAGGGGTTGAGGGGGGCCGAATCCTGGAACTGTACGAAACGCCTATCAACCTACTCGGTAGGAATGGTGTGCACGATAGGTCCAGAGAGCACAGCACTCCATTATAAACACTTACATTGTGCATCCGTGAAGCCATTGATGGAGGAAAGGAAAAGCAGGGCAAGTCGCAGCATCCCGGACTGAGGCAGCGCATCCACTGACAGCAACAATCGCCTCACCGGCGACGCCCTCTTTGCGCCCGCGCAGAAGATAATCCAGGCGCTCAGCGAGTTACGCTCGAATTCAATGCCTGCGGACGTTCTAAATCACCGAAAAGCTGCGCATCCAAAGGTCGCCGCCGATTTCAATTCGAAATGAGATTCGGAAATTGACACCGTAACCGAGAATGGTGACGTCGCGGAGACATTCCTGACACTGTCTCATTGCCCGGAGCGCTTTATTGCGGACAACAACAAATTTACTTAAATAATTGTGCGTCCAAAGCTACATAACACAAAGAATCTCGAGAGAGCGGACAACCAACGGGTAAATGAGGAGGACGTATTAGAACTGGCGACGGTGATAGCGGTCTGGGTCGTAGTAACTGGTGACGACGACGCGGTTTGCGAACTTGCGTCCTGTGAGTGCAGCTTGCGCCTTCTGGCATTCGTTTGAATCGCTGAACTCAACAAACACTTTGCCGACGCCACTGGTCTCTGTTCCGGCTACGGCACGCGGAATCTCAAGAGATTTCACGTGGCCGTACTTTGAGCACTCCTCCTTGATGTCTTCCAGGATATCTGCAGCAAAATCGCATTTAAAAGATTCAAAGGATCCGGGCAGAAAATTTCCTGGGAAGCTACTTACCTTCGTACTCCTCATCATCCTGCAGGTCTTCCTCTGTCACCATGTTCATGAGACAGAGGACTTCCGTTGGTTGTCCAGCGCCCTGAGACAAATCGATACCTGCGACCTGAACCTGTGCAAATGCTGCACTGTTGGTAGGACGTTGTCCCTGGTTTGAGAGCTGCACGACCAGCTTCTTGTCACCTAGCTGCATTCCATTGAGGCCAGCGATCGCCTAAAGGAAAAACATAAAGTTAGCAACATGTAGTGCGTTCTCTACCTGGTCAGTGAGAGTAGGGTCGAGGTACTCTGCAAAGGCGTATCCTTTAGATTGACCAGTGGCTTGGTCCGTCACAAGATTAAACGCCTTAAGCTGCCCGAATGACGACAGCAATTCTTTAACCTGAAAACGGGAGTGGTTGACAAGGGACAATATGCGCAAAACCCGCAGAAAGGTTCATAATCAATGTGTTTGCGGCAGAGGGAGCGTGACAAAATGGATCTAAACACCTAAAGAACAAGTCGCCTAAAAGCCTGAAACCCTGAAAAGTCCCAAGTGTGTGGCGCAGCAGTGCGGTTAACAGAATGCACATTCGGACTCCGCAGGTTGGAAGTTCATCACACCACGACTGAAAATGAAAAAAATTCAATATCAGTCACTTAGCGCGCAGAGCAGCAGTTAGAGCGCGCATTCCTAATGTAAATATCGCCGAAATAGTTACCTGATCCTCAGTAAGGTAGCTCGGAAGACCTCCAACGAAGAGTTTGTGGGGTGAATCGACGACAATGTTAGACACTAAACCGGAAATGAGAAAACAGTAACAGAAAATGCCAACTGACCGGGCATGTTGACGGCTTGGTCGTAGGCGGCGGTCATCGGCTGATAGTCGCGCGGGCGACGAATCTTCAGCTGTTGTCCCATGAAGTTGATGCCGTCAAAGGCCATGCCAGCCGTAGTTTCGTCGATGGAACGGAACTCAATGAAGGCAAAGTTCTTGTCAAGGTTGATCTGGCAAGCGAGGACAGGATTTCCGTCAGCTTGTGCGAGGCCGCACAGATGCATCTGCTGGTTGAAGAAGTCCAGCATAGCGTCTTCATTGCAACCGAAGGGGATATTGCCCACATAGAGTCGCCGGGACTGACAAGTCACAGAGGGACCGACGACTGGCACGGATGACTGGATGGTAGACCGTGGAATTTGGCCACTTGCTAAAAACGTTGTCATCATAAAAACTCAGAACAAAACTCAGGGAGTGATGAGATCGGCAAACGTCGGCTTCTGCCTGATTCACCTCTGTTACACTTACCTTGCAACTCTTTGTACTCTTTGGGTGACATATGCTCGTATCCCACTGGGGGGATATCCCAGTACTTGAACTTCTTCTTGGGCTTCTCCTCACGCTCACGATGTCTCTCACGCTCCCGGCGATCGCGCGGACTGCGCGAACGACGTCTAGGACTTCTGGAGCGACGGCGCGGACTTCTGCTTCTCCGACGGTCCCGACGATCACGGTCTCTGTCCCGTTCGCGTCGATCGTCCTCCACACGGCGTTCTCGGTCGTCACGCGGCTCGACTTGAGGCTGATCCTTGTTAGCGTCCTCCTTCGGCAGCATGGACATCATCTTCTCGTCAACAGCTCCCCCGCCAACTCCTCCGTCCTTTCGCTGCTTAAGATCCATGTAAGCACGAGCGACATCCTTCATGTCGGCTTCGTCGCCACTTCCACTGCGAAGCGCCTCTTCCGGGTCGTAGTCCATTTTCAGAATCGCGTTCGGCAAAGCAATTACACAAGATCTGAAAGATACCGTCACAAAGCCATATTAATACAACGTTGGGAACGCGGCGCGCGGCACTGCCGACGCCGAAAGCAATCGCCGCACATTAAGCAAACGCGGTGCAGGCAATGAGTGGCGGGACCAAACAGCCATACAAAGAACTTACAGAGACCACAAATAATTTGTACAGGAAACAGAAATTTGTGCGGAGAACAAACATCCAAAGAATGTATAGTCGTTGTAAACTCTATTTTCCCTAATGTCAAGCAAATCAGGCAAGGGTCGGTACCCTTCCTAGATGGACTTCGGACCCATAAAATACAGTCCTTTATTGGTCAAAGAAAAAGAATATGCTGAAAGTATAACAACTTGAACTTCTTAGAGAGATCCTTCTTGTACACCGGGTTACCATGTAGGAGATCCGAATCTTTTCACCACCGTCATCTGGTCCCTCAGATCCACCCTGAGCTTTTCTCTCATGTAGAAGATCGGGCAATCTCGCCTAAATTACGTTATCAAGAGATGTACCGAACGCCTGCCAAAACATACGAAGAGCACAGAACCTCTTCTTGAAGCGTACCCGCGCAGTTCTGACATTCCGTCCATAATCTCGCAAACTTTCCCTGGGTGTCATTCAGTTGAGCAACCTAGAACAAGACGGTCAAAGAAGAAACGGGGCGCAGGGGAACCTTCTCTAGGTAGATTTGGGGCTCCTTAGGCTTGCAGTGCTGGCAAGTTGCATCGTTACCGGACTTCAAAACAGCTTTGCAGCCAAGACAAGTTGCAGACCTCTTCGTGAAGGCGGCCAATCCTCCGACACGACTATGTGTCACCGATTTGACTCGAGTGTGACTGCCCTCTGAATAATAACACTTGTGAAAGCCGGTGGGGAGCGCCATGGGACTAACCTGTCAGCATCGTCTCCGCCTTCTCACCAAGAATAGGTTCAAAAATACGCGCCAACGGTTTTGCCAACTGATTTTTCAAATAGTATTCCGTATCGATGGGAACGCTGTTCTGCAGCACATATATTGGGTCTTCGGCCTTCTCGTAGGCAGGTTGGTTCTTGCACCCGGCAGTCATAACGTAGGGCACTCGGTCACCCAATCGAGGGGCCGAACCCGCATCTCTCTTGCGCATCCTTTCGGCCAATTCCACATGGGCCAATTTCGACTGATACTTCTAAAGAAATCCTAGGCAATGCGTCTGTCTGACAAGCACATACATCTCCTTTTCGCGTGAGCTCCTTGGTGATGATCAGCATGCTGATATCAATGCGATTGCACAGAAGGTCGGAAATCACTCCTTTAGCGTAGTCGAGAGCGCCGTTGGGGTCCCTAAACCAATAGAATGGACTACCAAGAAGAATATATGCTCACCGGTCAATCAGCAGCTTCTTCAGACATGTTCCGAGGACAGTAGCAACTAACGGGCAGTTATCGCGGCGCACAGTTTCGAGACCCTTGCAGTCCATTTTGTCGTAAGTGTCAGGCTTTGTAAAGTACAGTCCGGCGTACCGTTTCTTGTTAATAAGCAAAAACGGGGCATACACCTATAAGATATGTTTCAGTAGAAATATGGCATAACATGCAATTTAAAACTACACTTGACCGCGTGTTCGTTTAGGCTAAACAGTGTTGTCTTACCTTTTCGAATTCCAGCTTAATTGGAGCAACGAACTGCTTGCTCACTTCGACTGCAGCATCTTGTCCCAGCTCCATTGCTTGAGCGACTGTTTCAACGCCGAAGTTCACCATGACCGAGTCAGTGTCACCGTACACTACAACAGCGTCTTTCGGACACTTCCCTCCAATGGCTCCTTTCTTATAGCGTTCTAGAAGATTGATTACATGAGTTTATCTTAAAATCGCACTACAAACCCTCAACGGCGTTTTTGGTTAGGTCAATCATTTGCCGTCCAAAAGCCGTTACTGACTGAGAGATCTGCAAACAGGGCAGTTTTCCGACGGTGGCACCAGTGAAGCCGTACACGGAATTAGCACTAATTTTCAAAGCTAACTGACGACCATTCAAGACCATTTTTCTAGAACAATTTCAGTTGAAGATGATAGCCACTGTGGCGAAGAGTACCTGAACGGATCGGTTTCGTTCTTCAAGTCAGTCTTGGCCTTCTTTCTAGCTGAGAGTAGATCTTCCAAGATCTTTGGTAACAAACCCTGCCTACGGTTTCGAGTCACAAAATAGTTGTTCGACGGAGTTTTAATGTAGTCTTCGCCTTCTACCATTCTGAAAAAAAAACGTTGAAAAAATGTATACGGTAGATGGAGTATGAGCATTTAAGCCCTTCATAAAAATGATATATACTTACCCGGATAGAGGCTTGTCCAGCAACGTCGTATAGCAAAAATTGTGTGCAATCATGATGGAAGGGTAAAGGGAGGCGAAATCAAGTGTCGCAATGGGTTCCTTGTAAAATCCACGTTTTGGTTCAATTACAGTAGCTCCTTCATAGGTCTCCTCACTCTGGCGAGAGTCAATGACGGGTAAGAACAGACTCTCACTTTTAGTCTATAACTCAAGAGATAGCTGCCTAAACTACCTATGATGGAACTAACCTTTCGTAAGATTTGTGAAAGGACCTTCACTTGCTGACCGCGAGAAAGGAGGAAATTCAGAGGAACTCCGGTAACGCGCGCCATCTCCATGTAGTTAATGATAGACATCAACTTTTCCAAAAGCTTCAAGGGCAAAAGAGCGTCCTTCATGCAGTACACAGCCAAACGCCTTCGAGTTTCGGCGGTTCCGTTCTGAAAGCATTAACGAATACAGGCTACGATATGATACGATACCTGTAGATCAGGGATGATGGAGTATTCGACATCCTCTTTTTGCTCGCACAGAAAATGGTAACTGACATTGTTCAATGTGTAACTTCTCAGCTTGTAGTCCCGCAAAACTACTTGCAGAACGTCGAATGTAATTCTTCCCTCCATGTTAACGTTCTTCATGGTACGATTTCCCATCTGCTTCGATTGCAAAGTGGACTCGCGCACTTTAGAGGGCGTTCTCTCTATGCGACCAAGGAATGAAACAACATTGGCTATCTGAAGCTCGAATTTACAGGACAAGTTCTCATGGACTCGAACGAACCTTTAAAGTCTCCGCACGATTGATTATGTAGGGTAAATCGAAGTTCTGAATGTTGTAGCCTGTAATTATATCCGGGTCCACCGTTTGGATGAATTCCGTCCATTTCTGAAATTAATCGTCTTTGTCCTTTTCCCAACTTAAATTTACTAACCTTCAGCAGTTCTTGCTCGTCTTTACATACTATTATATCTGAGCCAATGACTGGTGAACACGTTCCGATAACAAAACAGTTCTTAATGAACGGTTCAGTTTCGCCTTCTAATCGCACCATATTGGCGATCTGGATGACACTGTCGAATTTGGGCTCCGGGAAAATGCCTTCAACATTAAACAATTTAATGTACAGTTACAGTTGGTTACACTTACCGCGTCGTCCCATACATTCTATGTCGAAGCTAAGGGTCCTCAGTGGAGCCACCGCACTCCACTCTGCCGAAGTAGGAGCGTGGACAACTAACTTCTCTGCCAAGATCTCCACCTGAAAGCATACTATTCATCACAATTTCTTCGAAAAGGAAATTCAAACCTCAAACTGACAGCGACTATGGCGGTTCTTCTTCTCTTTATAATCGCCTTTTTTAAGTTCCACCCAGCCACAGCCAACCAAATCGATGTCGGCCATGAAACGTATTTCCTGGTCAATATTGGCCTCGAAGCACTGGAGGGACTGAGTGCCCGAACCCGTTAAATCGACGCCATTCGTTACCACGGATTTGCCTAGATGAACATACCGACTTCTTCACAAACAGTAAAACTTACAAATGCCGACCAGTTTCGGAACTACCACAAAAACCTTCAAAAATGTCGACTTCTGTTCATTCTGATCCCGATATCCGTATAAGTTTTGTCCTTTGACCAGTTCGATTTTCGTGACTAGTCGCTCTGTAGATACTCCAAGATTGGAACTAGCCTAAAATCGAAAACAACTAGGCTGAAACATTTCAGCTATCATACCCTCTTTATGTGGTCATTCAATGTTCGAATGGCACCGTCAACATGTTCAGGTCCGAAACCCTTTGGTGCTAGAACGTAGAGGTAGGGCGTGTAACCAGTGACGTGGACGCAGATGGAATTTCCTCCAGCAGTTGCGCCAAAGAGCCTGAAGGTGACTCCGGGACGTTCGTCATCTGAAACAATTGATCATCTCAAATGATCGACAAAATCTGAAGAAACTTACCAATGTAGTTGTCCAGGTCAACAACTTGCATGGCGAACCCTTCGGTTTTTATGCTGGACGGCAGGGAAGGCCTATTCCACGCAAGTCGGTCAGAGGCCATCTGAAAGTTGGATTCCAGAAGCAGAGAAGGATAAAACCGAGTCTAAATTCGAGACGAGAAAGGGTAAGAAACGCGGTCAACATCTACCGTCGTCCAGAGTTAAATTACAGTTTATAACCCAATCAGAAGAGGAAACACAAGAGTGGCCACATAAGGTCAGAGCGCGAAAACACTGCGCCTTTGATTTGAAAACCGATCGATCGCGCCGTTGAGCACAGCGACATTCGCGTTGCGGGATCACCTCGCGCGCTTAAACATCCTTCGAGCGATGGAACTCACTTTTCGCATACATACAATACTTGGAAGTTCTACACTCGGAATCCTGGCCATACGTTGTATTTCAAGGAGCCTCGAAAGACCCGAAACTGCCTATTTTACGGCTCTGAAGAACCATTTTGCCACCAACATCCCCGTAACTTCCAAATCCAAAGCGAAGACATGAGACATGATGCCGACGGAAAAGCCACACATGGTTGAATCTTCTCAAGTTTAATTGCATTTATGTGGAAAACAGCAAACTTAAGAATGAAACAGAACAACATTAAAACAAAGCGTCAGTCGTGACCGAGATCACATCAACAAGCCACAGCAATTGATGAGCGCAGATTCCACCGATGTTTTCAGTTGGGCGTCTTCAGGTTGGTCATACCCGCGCGCATGACCTCGTCAACTTGCAGGAGATTGCAAGCGATGACACAACTGGACGAGAGGCTGTTCTTCTTGACTATGTAATTATCCCAAACTCCCTGAAGCAACTCCAATAAAAAACAAACGTCCAGGATGCTCGTACCTCTGCGTTCATAGGTTCTCCACTGCCGAGATCAATGCCGACGGCCACTTCGCCTCCGGAAGCGTTTCTCTCATCGACGAGTTTTACGATCGTCTCGATGGGATCAAAGCCACCGTTAGCCGCGAGCGTCTTCGGAATGACGAGAAGCGCATCGGCGTAAGCTTCGACGCCAAGGCGAGCGCGACCCTTAACAGTCTCAGCCTCCTTCTTCAGCATGCAATAAGCGGCGATTTCAAATGCCCCTGCTCCGGGAATGACGCATTCTGCAAGCAAAGACGATATTGATATGATTCTTAATTACTACGTAAACATGAAATTACCACGTTTCAGCCAAAAGTCTAAATATATAAGGACTTACGATCGCTGAGAGTATTGTACACTGCCCTCAGTCCATCATGGAGAGCATCCTTAATGCGGATAATGGAGTGCTTGTTTGGTCCTTTCAGCAACAACGTAACAGACTTAGGGTCCTTGCACTCTTCAATGAATGTGTACTTGTCTTCTCCCTTAAATTTAAGTTTAACCCCATTTCGTTAAAATAGCCACCAACCAAGACATGCTCATAAACGTTCCCAGCAAATCCGAGTACTTCAGGAGTCAAGTCGTCGACGGAGTTCACGGCCTCTCCTCCACAGGCAAGCTGGAGACGTTCCATGTTACGGCGCTTAGCACGACGAAGGGCGAGGATTCCGTTCTGCGCAAGGAGGTCGAGCGATGGAGGGTCGATACCCTTCTGGTTGATGATGACAAATCCGTACTTCTTGCCGTCAGTCGCTTCGTCGCAGACCTTCTTCTTCAGTTCAATGATCTTCTCCACGCGCTTCGTGATGAAGCTGCGCTCCGCCTGCAATAAACGCTCGCGTTCCGCGGAGGTCTTGTAGAAAAGGCCGGCATTGACTTCACTAAAGCATTGTCTTAGCTACTGTTATCCCAGGTAGGTTACTCACGTCTTTTCGTATTCCAGGGAGACGTTGCAGGTGAGAATGTACGCGTTGCTGACATGCTTCGGCATGTCGGGGTGGCGTGCACCGTGGTCGAGTACCAAACCGCGGATCAAGGTGGTGTCCATGTTGGTTTCATGGTGCATCTCCTATAGGGAACACTTCAATCTGTCCCAGTTTGCTTTAACTAACCTGCTTTTCAATCATGTGTAGATCGGGTTCGTTGTCGTTCTCACTAGTGCGGATTGCCAAGACGGCATCAACCACGCACTCGGTGATGTGATCGGCTAGGTCTTGCGGCAGTTTCGTGCGCAGCGAGGTGCGTGCAACCTCGATGAGAAGGGCCCTGTCGATGGTGACGGTCCTCTTGAACTCTTCCAGAAGCGCCATCGTCTTATCATGTGCGATTTCAAATCCTTCCGTGATCAAGCGGGGGTGGAGACCTTCGGTGACATGACCCTCCGCCTTCTTAAGGAGCTCGCCAATAAACAGGACAGTCGACGTAGTCCCGTCGCCCGTGACGTCGTCTTGGGCCGTAGATGCCTTCGCGATGAGGGACGCCGTCGGGTGTTGGATCGCCTGAAGACCAGAAGGTTACATGATAGAAGTACACGAGGTAATACCATTTCATGCAGAAGGACATTACCGTCCTTGGTGAGTTTGATGTCACCTGCGCCGGATACCAGCATCTTGATGGTTCCCTTAGGTCCCAAGTTGGATTTCATCACTTCCTGGAGGCCACGAGCGCCAGAAATGTTCAGTTCCAAGGCTGCAGCATTGCGCGCCAGCTGCGCTTTCGGGTTTAAGCATTCAATGGAAGACATATCGCTCTTTACCTGTAAGGAGTTACATATAAAGCCGACCCACACTCAAAAAAACGCTCTAAAAACACCCTAAAGACGCGACGCGACGTTTCACGTGAAATATATCGCTCCCATATTATTTCAAAAAGGTAGGCAAAAGAAGGAGCATGTTCCCAAAAGCTCTTTGGCTCTGGAGGCCTGGGAGAAACAACAGAGTCGTACGGCCGAGCGAGGAGGCTTTCGGCCACCCACGTCGGTTCGCCTCGAACATTCGATCAGCGATGAGTGCATTCCTCTTTCAGGGACTCGTAGACGAGACGCGGGAAGTTCGAATTGTTATTTTCGACCTTCTTTGTTAGCGACTTCGTCGCTTTAATATTCATCCTAACATGTACAACAATAAACTTTCGGAAGAGGAAAAGGTCATTTCCGTATTTCTTCGATTAGATCGTCGTAGGAGAGTAGCCCAACTGCTTCGAGGTCGGCACGGCGTGTATTCGTCCTAAAAGTATAGGGACGCAAAAGATTTAAAGATTTAACGCAAAACGCATTCCGCACATACCTAACAAATTCGAATCTCGGACTACCGGACTCGAAGGTCTTTAACGTCGAACTTCCCAGAACAATAATGTTGGGGACGCCAAGCTTGTTCATTTCAGCGAGACGTCGACCTACGGACTTGTCTCCACGGTTGTCTACAAGAATGTTTCCACTCCGAGAGCCCTAAATGCAATTACTCGCCAGGTTTTGGGTTGATCCGACATGTTCTTACCGTATTCAAATCCTTCAAAAAGGCATTTACCGCGGCCTCTTCATCAACCGTCTTGTATTTCTTCGGTAGAACTACTCCAGTTTCATACGGTACAATAGCCTTCGGAAGACGCATCGCCGTCTCAGACACAGACAGGGCATCGATGCTGAAGCAAACAAACCCATAAACGCAATATACGGTACTCACCAAGCCGCAATAATTCTCGTAATCCCCAGACCGAAACACCCCATGAAGTACGGTCGTTTTCCGGTGTGGAAAGCTCCTAGAGGAGAGGAATACTTATCTCCAAGAAGGAATGTATGACCGACTTCGACACTTTCCACAACATCAACATTCCCAGAGCAAGAAGGACACTTCCAATCAGTCCTTTCCCCTTCGACCTTCATCGGGGTCGAGCAGCTCTGGCACACAGAAATCTTGTCTTCTGCACAATTGTTCGGAATGTGGTATTCGTGTGACAGGGCTCCTCCAACGTGGCCACTGTCGGCTTGGACGCGATAAACATACGGGAGGTTTAGATGCTCTTGGAAGATTCTGTCATAGGCGGCGGTCACGTCCTGTAAGGAAGTCTTCTTAAGATGTCATAGATATGGACGACGTAGGGTCGAAAAATAACTTTTTGGATACATTATCAAGCAACATAGGAAATCTAAAAAAAACTCCACAAACCTGATATGTCCTCAAAGCCGAAGTTTCATCGAGATCAAACGTGTAGAGATCATTCATGAGAAATTCGCGTCCCCGCAGAAGTCCAAATCTCGGGTTCATTTCGTCTCGGAATTTGTCTGTCGTCTGCAATTCTGTTTTTATCAACCGACCAGCGTACCAACCTGGTAAAGCATCAAGGGGAGCGCCTTCTGCCGCAGTGGCGACATGGACGCAACGATGTCAGTAACCATCTCCTCTGCGGTCGGCTGCAGGCAGAATTCGGTTCCGATCCGGTCGTGCACCCTCCACATTTCAGCCGCCATCTGCTCCCACCTCCCGGTTCTTTGCCAGAGTTCTTTCGAACCAAGAATTGGCATCGTCAACTTCTGCGCCCCGAGGCCATCCAGCTCCGACTCAACAATCCTCTTGAGTTTGTCGACGACGCGCTGTCCGATTGGAAGCACGGCGAACAAGCCTCGTCCCGTGACTCCGGCGATCATCCCGTTGCTCAGCATCAGTTGGTAGCTGAGGCTTTTCGTTTTCAGTGGGACGGTGTCAAGCGACCCAAGGACCAGACGAGTTGCGTAGTGCATATTTGCAAGCAATCTGTCGTAATCCAAGATTAGCGTAAATCTAGTAGACCTCATGGTATATGTATCAACGGAAGACAATCCAAACACGCGTCTCGGAGCAGAACCCATGCACAAAGGTAATAATAGTTTATTATAGAAGATCTGTTACGTTTTTAACTCTCAAACAAAGACTATTTACAAAGATATGTGCCTAATTATGCTTCGCTTTCTTGCCTCTCGCATAGTTTACCCATCGGTCCGCGATAGCGTTCAGCTTTTGGTCCCCATCAATGTGATAGAGCCACTTGAGCAAATAAATATGTACAGCGTGATAATCCCAACGAGCGAGGTTGGGTGCAGACCCGATTCCCAAATGTCTTAAGTCATACAATGACCCCGACCCGGTATCGTAAAGAGGTAAGAAGGTCTTGAGAGACCGAAGACCCGCTTTGTAGAGGTCGTCGGCGAGTGGCGCATCCCCGACGCCGATCTGTGACATGTCGTAAAGGCCGAGGAGCGAATACATGAAGCCGTTGACGACGAATGTTCCAGGTGTTGTTGGGTACTCTTCGTACCAATCGTGCTCGAAGAGTCTATTGAGGACACCTCCTTCGCTTGCTCGCTAAAGATACTTGTATAAACATAGGGAGTTACATAAGGCGTTAGGATGCTAGAAGTCTATGCGATAAATAAAAACGTACCGTTTTGAAGAGCTTAATAGCCTTATTCGCAGCTTGCAAATACTTGTCCTTCTTTGTGGCTGCATAAGCCCTCGTCAAAACACTCAATCCGTGCCCTTGAGCCATAGCACTGTGCCAACCAGCTTTGAGAATAAGCTGGCTGTCCGCTATGGACCTCTGGACAGGAACAGCCCAACCACCTCGTTCGTTCTGGTTGTCCACAAACCAGTCGGCCGCAGTCAGGAACATTTCTCCATGTGCTGAAGCCTTCAGAGTCAAATCGCCCCTAATACGACTACGTCCCTTGAACTGAATTTCCACCAGACGAATATCGCCAATCTTCACCACTTGGGCACTCTTATCAATCTTCGACTTCTCTATAACTGCCATGGCCTTGTTCACGTCCACAAGAAGGTCTCTGACTATCTTCGTGAAATCGACTTCGGGGCCAGAGTTCGGCAGATTTAAGTAGAGGCTGAATTCGAACTCGTCCTCAGAGACAAGACATTGATCGTCGTCCGACGGATTGTAATTAAGAATTATGCGCTTTCGTAGGCGCGCGTGCTCGAGGGTGATGCTGAAGGATGCGTCCGAGATGGGTTGCCACTCGAAAAGCAAAACGAGGAGGTTGGGGTCCAATTTCTCGAGACTTTTCGAAATCGATCCGTCCGCTGAAAGAAATAGGTTAGAATTCCTTCCTATATCTATAGTCGTTGAGAAGAACTTATCAACAAATAGAACTTTTACAGAAGCTTAGCCTATTTGTAAAAGTAGCGAATTCTTACCAACTGTGCAGGTCAACTCAGTGCCTTCGAAGCCGAAGACAGTATTGCACTCGGCAGAACTCGCCCTCCATTGTGCCGTCACGTTAGCTTCGGGTACGGTAGACTCAACTGAAGTAAGAGCAAATTAAAAAAAGCCAGAAAGAAGCGACTTACTGCTAAAGTTCCTACTGTAGTGCTGCAAAGCAAACTGAGCGATTTGAATCGGGTAGAAATATGGCGTTGACCTCCACTGGACAGACATGGGCACGCCATTTTTCATGCAGCGGACACGGTCACGATTCTCTACGTTGTAAGAAGCAAAGTGCCCGAATGGTCCAAGAGGATCGTATGTCGAGAATTCAGGAAGACGCACCTTCGAGTACGACGAGAAGTACTCGAAGCGCGTCGCGTTGCCATCACCGTCCACGAGTCTCCCCGTGGCGTCAAACTGCTTCCGAATGAATTTCTCGAAGGGGAAGTAGATATCGTCACCATCCCGCAGACACGTAAACCGTCTGTGCCCGTCTATCACACATGGGATGCGTCGGTACTTGTCCTGTGCAGATGCGGGAGGCGCTTTCGGACATCGCAGAATTCCATGAGGGGAGAATTCTTTCGACTTCAGAGGCGATGGCTGTGGCAAGTTAAGGAAGAAATAGACGATGGCCAGGAGTGCAAGAACTATGAACGCAGTAGCTGGCCGGTTTATGGAGATAACACGCATTTCACATCTGGAACGACTAGCAAGTACACGTTGCAAATGGGTCTCAAAAAAAAGGAGCAAAGACACTGCCTGAAGTGTTCAGTGAGAATCACACCATGAAGTGTCATAAAATGGAAACACGAACTGTAACGATAAAAGATGCGCAGGGAGGCTGCGTGCGAAGACCGCATGGAACGGCGCAGAAGCGCCAGTAAAGGCAACATGTGCGTGTACTTAGACAGACCATCAATTTTTACGATCAAGATGTTGGACATAAGTGGACAGATGTGTCACGGCCACCGGCGTAGCCCGCCTCATGAAGAGTCTGATCCTTCTCGTTCAACATATGGTCTCAGCGCGATCTGCTGTCAAGTATAATATATTTCTAAGGTTCAGTTTCTATGTCAGAGGACGGTGGGGAGGAGTTGCGGGCTTTGAGTTCCGTCGCATCGGCTGTGTTTGTCTTTCCGACTTTTGCTTCTGTCGTTTCTTTGCGCCAATATACGAATTCCGATCTTCTATATTTTCACACCATTTGGCTACGTGTGATGTATCGCTTTGATTGACTTTCGTATTTCTCGTTTCCTTCTTCTGAACGTGGAAAAAATTACCCGCTCTAGTGTTCCTTTTAGATTGCATAAAACTGGGTATCTACAATGAGAATCAAGGCGAAAGTAATCTCCCGGAATCAGGACGACTATGTCCGTGAGACGAAGTATGACCTGTTCAAAGGTAACTGAAGTCAAACAACTACATATTTTTTTAAATGATCTATTTAGCGCCCAAGAACTACAACGCCCCGAAAGATTCATTCCAGCCAGCCATTGAATATGGTCGTGCAATGAATGCGACCAAGTTAAGCCGCGTCTTCGCTAAGCCCTTCATGGCTGCTCTTGATGGACACAACGAAGGAGTCCACATCCTCACGCTTCATCCTACACGTCTGTCCACATTGCTCTCAGGTGCGCGCGATGGCCAAGTGAAGGTTTGGAACATGGCGACCAAGAAATGTTATACGACTCTCCAAGCACATAATGGAGTTGTGACTGGTAAGAACTATTTTTCACGCTTTTTACGACATTTCTAATGTTTAGGAGTTTCTATCGATACTGAGGAAAGTGAGATGTTCGTGACAGTTGGCAGCGACGCGCAGCTGAAGCACTGGAAGATTCCGGATCAATATGGAAAGGTGATTACGGAACCGGAACACTCGATCGCCCTCTCAGACGTTCCCCATGGAGTCAGTCATATCAGGAAATCGACGGACTTCGTGACCTGTGGCGAAGGAATCCATGTCTGGAAAGTCATGCGGTACGCTTGCGCAGAGGGGACATTGCTAGTTGGTTTTCTAGGGACTCGCCGATCCGGACGTACAACTTGGGAGTCAATACAATTCATAGTGTCAAGTGTAACCCAATCGAGAATTCCATTATGGCAGGGTGCAGTAGCGATCGTTCAATTTTCGTGCTGGATAATCGACAGAAGGCGCCCCTTACAAAGGTTGTTTTGTCGCTGAGGACTAACACCATCGCCTGGCATCCGCTCGAATCATATACGTTCACAGCGGCCAATGATGACTACAAGTAAGTGTTTGAGAACCAAGAATTCACAGGGATTGCGGTGACCTGTAAAATTTTGATGTAGCGCTCTATACTTCATGTAGTAATCTGCAGAATATGGGGGGAGGGGCTACCATTTAGTCCATGGTCAAAGCGTCCTTTCAGTCTGTACACATTTGACATGAGACACTTGTCTTCCGCCCGTAATGTCCACTTTGACCATATTGCCGCCGTCACCGACGTCGACTACTCACCAACTGGCCAAGAATTCGTCAGTGGAAGTTTCGATCGTGCAGTCAGAATATTCCCCGTGGAGAGTGCTCGCAGCCGAGAAGTGTACCATGCCCCACGTATGCAAAACGTCCTGTCCGTGAAGTGGTCCTTGGACAGCAAATACGTGATGTGTGGAAGTGAAGAGATGAACGTCCGTATATGGAAAGCCGATGCTTCTGAAAAGCTTGGAACGGTATCGTTTACACCCTTCAAGTTCATTATGTCCATTATGTTGGTTTAGCTGCTCCCACGCGAGAAAGCGGCAATGGCGTACAACAAACGTCTTCGCGAAACTTACCAACACCATCCGGAGATTCGTCGCATCGACCGTCACCGTCAAGTTCCGAAGTACATGTATAAGTAAGTATTTTCGTTCATTGTCGCTGGAGCTGAACTTATTACGTTTTTAGTGCAAAGAAGGAGCATGCCACCATTAGGCAGTCCCAGAAGAGGAAACAGGAGAACCGGCGAAAACACGCGAAGGACGGAGAATTCGAGGACGTTGCAGTTCGCGAGAAGAGTATCATCAAGCACGGAATGGACTAAATATGTTGTTACGATTGTTGTTATTGTTGATTTTTGTTCTTTTCCACATATACTTCTGAATTTTCTGCTCGTTGTCCTCAAGGCTATGATCGTTTTCTGTTGTCGACTTACAAGCTTTAAGTGAGTGATGAAGCAGAAGTCGGACAATAATGTCTACAAAATTAGACGCAGACGGCTCATACTGCAGCAGGGGAAGATCGTCTGTCCGATGAGACGAACTCGACTCCGCTCGCCTGTCCAATGAGACAATGCCAATCTGCACCCTATATAAGCCCAGCAAGCAGTGGAGGCTGCACGCAGCAGCGACCATGGCTCAATCCGTTCCCCCTGGAGACATCAACACCCAGCCCGGCTCGAAGATCGTCTTCAACGCGCCGTACGACGACAA
>JADLIF010001055.1:0-41114 GCA_016648015.1 Steinernema khuongi | reverse complement strand
GACCAAATCTTAGAGACCTTCAGGCGTCACTGCAGAACGTCACCATGGTCATTACCACTGTTTTCATTGTATTGAGCAACCACAAATTCTCTGTGGATGATGAAGTGGAAAGAATCCTTGCGTTCTATATGATACTGCTGGCGCATCTTGGAAACTCGTAAATGCTTTTCCAAATATCACGCAATTACATTTTTGTTCAGTTTCTCACTGATACTCTTCAATCCCGAAGTCCGGCGCTTCCTGTTCACCAAGAAGGTCTCGGACAGTGGCAGGTCCTCTACGTCGAACCCATCCGTTCCCAACATCCGTTCTAAGAGGACAACTACACATTCTTGATTCCTATGAATGTCACTCCATAACAATCGCTTTAACCAATAAACTGATATTCCTCATTAGAGACGTAGCAAATGAGCTACTACTAGTAATACCGGCGCACCAATCTTACATCTCTATGGACTCTTTATTCAGGAGAACTGCGTCGGTCGTACACTTAAAGAAGTAACCTCAAGTGGTACTGGAATGGTTAACGAGGGAAATCCAAGTGCTGTTGGATCGTTCCCAGAAAAGATCGATTTTTCTTTTACCGACCACTCACTTACTGATGTTTGAAAGCCAGCGCCTTTCTTTTGGCCTGAGCACCTGGCTTCGAAAGTAATTTCATTACCAGGTGGTGTCGCGAAAGCGATACCGTAAACTGTTTTGTCTAATCTATGTTTTGAAGACCGTTCCGCTCCTCTCGCGACGGAATAAATCAGTGTCGCGATAACCACGACAAGAAGACGGTCGTATTCTCGCTGTGACAAGACTCTCCACATAATCCCACTAAATAACGGGGATCTTCTCCTGAAACTGGAGCTGAACCACTTGAGATCACTGCGTTGCAAGCAATGAACGCTTCGGAGTTCGTCTTCGGGTGGGAGATGCAGGGACGTGGCCAGCCAACCACCAAGGACATCATCCTCGGAGTGATCATGTTCGTGGTAAGTTATGAGTGCTAGTGGAGGTAGTGGGGTCAGTGTGATGGAGATTCTTTCAGCTCTGTTTTGTTCTGGTTTTGCTCGGCTCCCTAAACGTTTACATCGTCCGCAAAGTGGAGGCATTCCACAACCCCTTCGGCTGGTTCTGGCTTGCCAGAACTTGTGCTGAGATTGTCAGCAATGCAGTCCATGTCCTCTACTCGGCGCCTGTCACCACATTGTAAGTGCAGAAAAGTAGTCCTGTTGTTTGCTAAGCTTGATCTTCTCCTCAGCCAACCGAAAAACATACCTCTCTTCTTGGGTTTCGGTGCCATGGTTCTTGGTGGTGGAGGCAGCTCCAGTTCATGCGTGCTCCACCAAGCGGTATCCGCGAATCGCTTTATCGCCGTGTACAAACCTCTGCAGTACAAGTTCATCTTCTCCAAGGCCAACTGCGTTAAGATCATCGCAGCCTGCGTTATGCCTGTCCTACTCGGTTTAGCTCTGACTTTTGGTATGGCTATCCACTTAAGAGTTACTTCAAGTAGCACTCTTTAGTCATTCCCTGCAACATGATCGGCTTCAGTCCGGTCATGTACGCCTACGCGTTTGTGTCGTGCGAACCCAACTACTACAGGAACTACTCTATAGTTGTGTCAGTGTTAAACAAGTTCTGTTTGACTGTCTGTGCCGGAACACTTCTTGTTGACGCTGCCACGCTGTGGAAGATAGTCCACATTAAACTGGTGCGCTTGCGGGGTTACCTTCTTTAGATGGCCATCATTTTAGATGAACGAAGTCAAGACGGAAAACAAGCAACTGTCCAGAGACATTAGGTTCTTCATGCAGGTAAGGAAGTCTCAGTGGTGGACCAACTCTCAGAGACCTTCAGTCGGCACTGCAAAACATCACCATGGTCATTACGACGATTTTTATTGCATTGAGCGATGAAAAATTCTCTGTGGATGGAGAAGTGGACAGAATCCTTTCGTTCTACATGATACTGCTGGCGCATTTAGGAAACTCGTAAATGCTTTCCCAAATATCACGCAATTACATTTTTGTTCAGTTTCTCACTGATACTCTTCAATCCCGAAGTCCGGCGCTTCCTGTTCACCAAGAAGGTCTCGGACAGTGGCAGGTCCTCTACGTCGAACCCATCCGTTCCCAACATCCGTTCTAAGAGGACAACTACACATTCTTGATTCCTATGAATGTCACTCCATAACAATCGCTTTAACCAATAAACTGATATTCCTCATTAGTGACGTAGCAAATAAGCTACTACTAGTAATACTCCTCTCAACAGCGAACTGCGCTTATTGCGATGGACTTTTCATCCAGGAGAACTGCCTCGGTCGTACACGTCGTGAGTCAGTAACCTAGTTGGTAATGGAGTGGTTAACAAAAGAAGTCCGAGTGGATCGTTCCCAGAAACGACCGATTTCCTTTTACCGACCAACGACCTACTCCTGTTGAAAGCTAGCGCCTTTCTTTAGGCATGACCACCTGGCTTCGCAAATAATTGAATTGCCAGATGGTGCTTAAAGGGTACAAAATACAAGGTACACGCCTAATCAGATTCTTGATTGGCTAACTAGTAGCCATTTACTCGCGCTTAAGTCAGTTCGCTGCTCAGTGCGCAGCTCGGACTGATCCATGGGAGCAATTTTCCTATTTGCGAGTGTGTCCTAAACCGTCATCAGTGCAGTGTCAATTCACACAATCCCACGTTTCCAGAGGGACCATCCCGCTTATCCTTGTATGGGTATTTATTTTAGTTTTGCCAAGTAAAGCACCTTCTCAATGCGCGTTGGTTGGACATATAATCCCAATGTTTGGGATTTCTCCCTGAAACTGAAGTTGCAACTTTTTAGATCACTGCGTTGCAGGCAATGAACGCTTCGGAGTTCGTCTTTGGCTTTGAGTTACAAGGACGTGGCCAGCCAACCGCCAAGGACATCGTCCTCGGAGTGATTATGTTCGTGGTAGGTCTGATGTTACCGTAACAGGATATGAGTGCTTGGCACCAAGACAGTTCCTTTCATCTACTTTTTTGTTGCTATTCTACCGGTCATTTAGTATTATTGAATGCTCAAAGCAGGCTAAGCCTCGAGTAGGGATAGCACATAGTATCCTTTGAGACGACGGGCAGTCCTGTATCGCCACTCCTTTCAGCTCAGCTTCTCACTAGTCGTACTCGGCTCTCTGAACATCTACATCCTGCACAAGATGGAAATATTCCACAACGCCTTCGGCTGGTTCTGGCTTACCCGGTCCTACATTGAAGTAGTCATCAATGTAGTGCATGTTTTCTACTCGGCGCCCGTCACCATATTGTAAGTACACTTTTGCCCCTGACAAGTGGCTTCTTTTCAGTCAACTAAGGAACATTCCCCCCTTCTTTGGATTAGCTGCTTATGCCATCGCTGGTGGAGGTAGCATCATTGCTTGTTTTATCCACCAGGCGGTTTGCACGAATCGCTTCGTCGCGGTCTACAAGCCCTTACAGTACCAGTTCATCTTCTCCAAGGCCAACTGCATCAAAATCATCATCGCCTGCATCGTGCCGGTCCCGTTAGGCATGGCTTTGATTTTCTGTATGTAGCTGCATGTACGAACCACGTAGAATGGCAGTTTTCAGCCATTCCCTGCAACATGATCGGCTTCAGTCCGGTCATGTACGAGTACGCCTTTGTATCGTGCGAGCCTAACTTCTACAGGAACTACTCTCTGGTTGGATCAGTGCTGAACAAGCTCTGCTCTTCTATCTGCATCCTTACGGTGGTGGTTGACTCGTTTACGCTGTGGAAGATCGTGCATATCCGTATCGTGCGTTGCAATCCCTTGTTTTCCTTTAATAAGAGCAATCTTAGATCAGAAAAGTCGGGAAAGATGACAAGCAGCTCTGCAGAGACATTGATTTCTTCATACAAGTAGGTAGATCTGGTGTACAGCTAAACTATACAGAGATTTAGACGTCACTACAGAACGTCACCATGGTGATCGCGTCGATATTCATTGCATTATCCAACCATAAGTACTCCATGGACGACGAAGTGCTGCGAATCCTGGGATTCTACACAGTATTTCTTGCCCACCTTTGCAACTGGTACGCGTTTCGCTAAACATACACACATGCAAGACCATTCAGCCTCTCTTTGATCATCTTCAACCCCGAAGTGAGACATCGTCTGTTCAACAAGAAGGTCTCCGACAGTGGCAGTTCCCTAACGACGCACTCGTCGGCTGTCCAACAACAGTCACTCGCTACTTCCTTTGCACCACATCACCCAGTTTGATTTCACCGAGGTTCATGATTGGAAGTCGACATGACACATGATACCTTTAAGATCTGCCGCTCCTTAGCTCATTTCTGTACGAAAACACCTACTGTTTCTTACAAAGTAATGGCTCCTGTAATATTTTGATATGTATTTTTATATTTTTATATATATTTTTATTTGATAGTCTTGTGGGGAGCGAAGGGGTGCATTCAGATCGTTTTGCTGCTTGAGGTCCTAGACTAGGAGTAATACTTCACCACAGAAAAAATTCCTGCGTCTGAGGGGAATCGAACCCCTGTCGATTGCTTGGAAGGCAACCATGCTGACCATTACACCACAGACGCGCTGACCAGGGCTTCCCATCCTTCAGTCGTATGTCAAGTGGCGATGATCTTACAGCTGGCCAAACTAGTTTTGAATGGAACCAAGTGCTCTATACACGACTTTGTTGACCGCTGCAGGAATACAGAACCCTGTGGAGAAGTTCTCAAGCATCGGTGGTTCAGTGGTAGAATGCTCGCCTGCCACGCGGTCGGCCCGGGTTCGATTCCCGGCCGATGCAAATCTTTTTTCTTACTGATATGACTCTTTATCCGATATTTTAAGAACACAAGTCTTCTGCTGCCTTTCATATTTATTGATAATCGCCTTCCATTGATGTTGTATTGAATAAAGAGTCTCTCCGACCGCTTGAGATCTTGGTGGTGAAAACGATGAGCCATCAGATTCGGTACGTGCCGCAACATATGTTTTTCGCTTATGATGACGTTCTTTCGGGTCTTAAATCACGTCAGGATACCAAAATTGTGCTCTTTTTTCTTATGATGATGTAGCGAAAGGACACATCTGGATTGCGTTAGCTGTTCTGTTTTCTCCACGTGTGGACAATACCCTCTATTCTTGGCGAAAGGCAAAGAAAGCATATTCCAGAAAACAGGAAATGACCCAGTAGTTCGTCCGTAAACCTATAAGTAAACGTGTAAAGTACTGCATGAATAATGACGACAGTTACAGCTCCTTTTAAGGATACTTATCGCCTTGAAGATGGTGATCTGGTACAAATTATCCTCACGAAAAAATACCGGTCTTTCTGTTAGGCAAATTCTGCCTTACAACAAGGCAACTATAGAAGCTCTTGCTCACGAAGAGTCAGCCTGCAACTGAAGCCAAAAAGTGACCTTGCACTGGAGCTAATGAAATGCGATTATATAGCACTGGTTGCAAAACATGAACTTTAACCAGCAGAGCAGACGTTTTCCTCGTTCCACTTTCATCATTTGATGATGGTACATTCCAAGGACACCTAAACTGTGCGCTTAGAAACTAAAATGAGCTAAACAGTGATTCATTGCTTTTAAGAAGAGTCCTTAAAGTCTTCCAACCCCTTAATGTGCAAGCAGAAATGAATACCTTGGTTCTGTTGGGCTGTGGTTCCTTTTTATCGTTTGCAAGTCCACAAAATTCACACGGTATTCCTGGCATTCAAATTTTTAATCTTTCAAAACTTGCATACACAACTCACAATCAAATCTCGGACTGCGCACCCACGTGTGAGTGGGCTATGGCAGCTTTCGCCGAGTCCTTTGTCATGTTTGCTCGTTTGATTACACATTGTGGACATCTGTTTGCCACTATTTTCCCGCTGTTATGACTGACTTAGGACAAAACATCATGATGAAGGCCTTTGGTGCAAATAGTCCTCAGAACGTTCTGACGGAGGCGTGGAACAGTCATATGTCGTGGGCTGAAGGTCGTGTTTAGGAATTTCTGACCATTTACATACTTCCACACAACATGTGAGTAAGACTCACTGGGGAGCGAAGTGACTTCTGTGAATCAATCAGATTCTTGGTTCATAGATTGCCAGAGCCACGATTTTAAATTAGCGCCAATGGCTTAGGCTTGGTCACCTATGGTCATATTTCGCATTTTAAAGCACGTATCGCATTGAGGTTCATTTCTTACTTTATTTTCAAATAAACCTTTGCCGTAGATGGTTAGTAGCAGATCGAAACGCTAATGCAAATCTCTCTCGAGCTCCCACAGCGATTGGATGGACTCACCTGTGTGGAGGGCCACACTAACTGTTGTAAAGAAAACGCCACTTGTAAACGAGACAGGAAAATCGCTGTAGGAATAAAGGTCTTACCAGGTCCCATTTTTCCATGTCCCATCAGGATTTGTAGGGTAATCAGTTAATCTCCGTCATTTCCCTTTTTTCATCGGGAAATTAACATTTTGTTTCGGTGATTAGCGGTCACGTGTGCACTTGTAATTCGTGCTGGGCAAAACAAGACGTCAAATGCACTCCAATAAAGCATTTGCGTGTAGTCCAGCTATCTCCGAAATTGGCCATCAGCGAAGGTTAAGGCCATTTCCCGATGTTTTTAACTAGGTTGTTTTTCGTCCTTTTTAGTCCATCGGACAATTCATTTGTGACCGAAGGCAGTAAAGGATGCTAGGTACATCAAGAACCTGTAGTTTATGCCAAGTTGTTGTTGATGTCCATTGGGACAAACAGTGAAGTATCTTCATTATGTAAATGGGCATTTACATCTGAGAGGTCCAATCGCTAGCCCTGGAATGCTCCAAAAATTCCATGTTACCAAAAATTCCATGTTACCGTTTGGGATGTTACCGTTTGACTGCGTACACCGTGAGCTATGCCTCCACGCTCGCTAAAACAGCAGGTTCATACGGTAGTTACGATAGTGATCTCATCTCTTGTGAGGAGGTTGAGCTGCTGGTACAACTACACTGTAGAAAGACAGGGATACATCCCCCACTTAGGCTCTGATCTGTTTCCACAATTAGCCAGGCCTGCTAGCAGGATGTTTTTTGTTTCCCTCTCCGTTGGTTGTTTTTTGTTTTTTGTTTTCTGTTTTCCCGGAAGCCTTGCATAGATATGCACCATTCAAGATCTCCGTCAAGTGGGCACCGAATTACTCGCCGTCGCTACGCAAGAAGCTGAATCGAGCTCGGCCTTGGCCACAGCACCTGCCAAGGCCCTCAGACGGATCTTCATGAATTGTTAACGAGAGCGGATATCCTGGACGTCACTCACGCTTCTTGCGACGGCAATTATGGGCGCGTGTTTTGGTCGGAAGTTGCGCTTGACACTTGTCGTCGCTGACTAATTATCTGAAAGTGGCAAGCTGCTTGATCGTCGGGAGGTAAACATGCCGATCAGAGAGCACGAGCTAGAGTCCCTTTGTTTCCTCGTGGGCAACGAGTCGTGGGCAGCAATAGTGACGCTATCTCGGTGGGTTATTATGGGCTGAATCCTGGACAGGAAGAAGGAAATTATGGCGTGTGAAACTTAAGTGGAAACAACACATGATCGCCAAAAAGCGTAAACAAACAGATTAGCTAAAAGTTGATATTCAGGAGGGTCAATAGCATCCAGTCACGCATACCTACCGTAGTCGTTACCAGCTACACGTCTATGTTTCTAATTGAATGGATAGGATTACTCGGACAAAGAAAACTCTGAATCGCGTAGGAGATACGCCTCGTATCCCTACCGGCCGGTAATGTGTATCGGGGCTTCTACTTGATCCACTTATGCGATGCTAATCTCGGTCGCTTCAAAAGCGGTGCTATTGCCACTATATCCTAACATATATAAAACAGATCTCCTAACCAAAAGCAATAAGATCTGCTCACAACATGAACGACTTCGTTATTGCCAGGACCGCTATCCACACTGTGAGAACGTCGGACGACTACGGTCATATGAAGGTCGCCACGGCCCTTGGCGACCTGCACTACACACATCTTTCTCCTGAGGAAGAGAAACAGCTTCAACTCGAGGAGTTCCTTGACGAGCTCGTGGAGAAGGACGTTCTGAAGCGGTGCTACGCGAGTATGATCCTTCTGAATGTGAGGAAGCCGAAAGGAGAGGCTCCTAAGAAGAGAAAGAAGAGGACTCAAGGGGACGATGCAGAAGGCTCGAAGCCTGCGAAGAAGGCGAAGACTTTGTCGGTGAAGAAGGCGTCCATGAAGACGTCAGTGACGGCGCCCAAGAAGAACTACGTCTGCGTGCCAACGCGGAAGACGGAGGGAGCCGAGTCAAGTGTTCTGGCCAATACTAAAGAGTGACTTTTTCTGATCTCTTTTTGTTTTATAAATGTCCTTGTGCGAAATGTCGGTTCCACATCTGTTCAACGTCCTTCAAACCACGCCTGGAGGCATGCAAGTGTCCGGAAGGAGAAAACTCCGGCATTCTCTTGCTCTGAGGTAACGAACAAGGAAAACCAGTCGATCAGCGGCTTTTTTCCATTTTTTTTAAGAATTGATGCGTCATGTGTGTGGAGTATCATCGATATTATATGAAATATTTTTTCTACATATACTCATTACGACAGAGCTTTTCGAAAACGAAATTGTCGGTACGTTCCCTGAGGATTACTGCCCCCACCAAGTCAGAGAGCAGTTTGGAACACACAGGTAATTCCTCTTTTTCTTTCTGACTCACTCACTCACAGAATTGCTTTGCAGTTACTCAGATTGAATCACCGCACGAATTCCACGAATCTGTGACTACTTTACAACCCAGTTCATAAACAGGAGGAGTAAAGGATGAGAAAGGTGTGTATAAGGATCGACCATGTGTATATCTAGAGATTCTTCAGCTAACAGTTCCCGAATAACGTAGAAGTGTTTGACACAGTCGTTTCGAGACCCACATTGTGCATTAAGCAAACAGGTTGCGCTTTTCCCAACGGCTTTCTGAAACCTTCTCAGAAATGTGAAACTTGTTTTGTTTCCGCTCTTTGCTCTACGGAAGTTCTGCGAAATCTGTACATTCCTTTCCAGAATAGGAAACCATAATCCGCGGAAATCCGCGACCGATGCCATCTCTAAGTCATACAGATAAGCTACCGTCCCCGGAAATCAAGACAATGGCCCGAAACGTAGTCACCCTGCTAGCAAATGTCCTAAAAACTAATGGATATAAAAGATTAACGCGATGACGCACGGCCGCCTGCAAGGCTCCTCTTAAGATTCTGGCCATAGTAATGAGTACTTTAGCCTAGTTCTAAGGAAGGTCACAGTGGACGCGCATGAATTTTTCTCCGTGCACTCAGCTATCAACGAATCTCTCGGAATAGAAGAATAATTAACTTGTTCTGGTGAGTTACTCACAATGTCCAGCTGGCCTCATGAATTGTGCATCCATCTGTACGAGCAGAACTTGCTCAGTTAATGGAATTTTCCAAAGCGTAATCCTCAGTGATGCTCCCACATTTTGCACCCACTTTTGTCATCACCGTCAGAGAACAACACATTCCATCGTTATAAATATTTTACGGCGCTAATTTTATTCACGAGAGCCTACGCCTTTTGAACTTTGGGAATCCCTCACGCTCTTAACGTCATTCACGCTCTCAACTCAGGCGTTATAATGGCGAGTGGTTCCTAAACAAAGCCTCGGATTCGTCACTTCACTTAATTTTGATCAGGAATGCTGCTTTAAAATTAAGCCAACTTCCTCGTGCTGCTTCTAGCACTGCTTTCTTATACGAATAAGACACCGTTCCTTGGATGACAGCTTTGAGAACACCTTGGAGCGTCCCACAACAACGATAAAGCCACAGTGCATGTAAACATTGTAATACACTTATGTTATATACAAATTTATTCAAATATGTACAAAGAACAAGGCGAAGAAGAGTCACATCTCGTCGTCGGACAGAGCGAGGGCAGAAAGGGAAACCAGTCGATCGGCGGCTTCCTTGGCTTCTTTGGCGAGGTCCTCGACGAGCTGCTCCTGGCGCGTCTTCTTGACGAAGGGTCCGGGCTGGACGTGGGCAGGAGCGAGTGGCGCCTCCACTGCCGAAGAAGTCGATCCTTTCTTCGAGGGCACCTTCACGCAAACGTAGTTCGTCCGCTTCTTCTGAGTGGGCACGGCCTTCTGAATCGTCTTCTTCAAGGAGAAGGTCTTCTTCAGGAGCGATGACTCCCTGCTCTTCTTGGCCTTCTTCACCTCCTTCGGGCGCTGAACCCTGCACAGGATCATGTTCGCATAGAGCTGTCGGAGAAGTCCTCGGGTCACGCAGCAGTCCAGGAAGTCCTTCAGCTTCAGGCGCTGCACCTCCTCGGAGGATAAGCTCACGTTGGCGAGGTTCCCGATGGCCGGGGTGATCCTGTCCAGGTCCGTCGACCACCTCACGTTGGTGATAGCTTCGCGGGCGATGGCATAGTCCGTGGTCGTCATGTTGATAGTTGAGTTGTAGTTCTTAGCTTCAAAGCTACTGGAAAGCTACTTCAAACTTAAGTCGCTCTTATATCCGAAGAAACACATGCTTGAAACCAATGCTTCTAAAACTTCTTAAAACTTATGCGCATCACTTTTCGTGCATTGGATCAAGAATGTTCTCAAGAAGCGATGCTAAATACCTGTACTTCCAATGCTGCATCACAATTTGAATTTCATAAAGAAGCGATGGCTTCAACAAGTAGCGCTATTCTCCTTGTTTTCTTCTCCCACGTTTCTGATCCCCGAACTACTGATGGCATTCTTAGTTTACCGTAGTCATTGTGATGACCACAAGTACTAATCTTGATACCCTTTCTGGTAAACATCGTCCTTTTGTTTGACACTTGTGCGACATTTCCAATCGTCGAAGTCCTTAGACCTTCAAGAACTGTGAATGTCGAATGAACTCCAGATAACGGCTGGCATTAAACCCATATTCAAACACCCAAATCTACTTCTCCGGCGCACATTCCAGAAGCATGTCTAGACGCTTCAAAAGACCGGATTGTAATTATGTGTAAGCTCATTGTACAGGTTCGCCTTCAAAAGTGTTCTCTGGCCTATCGTGGCGTCCATCCTTGCCGCGACATAAGAAACAAATGCGCCTTTGAGATGTGGCCTACTGGGAGCGTGGAGATCGACACCCGCACACCAAGGAGTTGATGAGGGAGAAGTCAAAGAATATGTGTGTGGTGACGTAAGCTTGGCATAGGTTACACTCGTCGGCCAGCCGACCATTAACCGTAATCTTCTTCTTTTCATGGAATGCAAACTATTCAGAAAAAAAGTGGCGGTCTTTGAGTCGTGGATCAAAACAAAGCGCCGTATGATGCAGGAGACTTAAGCTATTTCTGGTCACATATGAATCTAGGAGACAAATGGATTCAAGTAGAACAAATGTCCATCGAACAAATGAACTTGGATGATGTTTCAAACTCGCGCGCAGAAGAAGATGGCTAGACGTCTAGCTGAACATCCGGAAAGGCGTCACTGTTAAACGATCGCCTGACATGTCCTTGGTCATTAGTGGGCACTAAAAGTCTTAATTGCAATTAAAGTCTACTTAAAAGGTGAACGTCACCAACACTGGACTTTGTCAGTGCTCACAGCCAACGAACATGACGTAATGAACCCATTAATGATAGTCGAGGTAGCATGCATCGGACCAAAAGAGCTATTTTGTTCTGTGAAGGGCTCACGAATTTCGAGTACTGTAATTATGTTTATGTTGACGATATGAACCTTGAATTTCCACTCCGACAGCATCCAGATAAATGGGTACCTATCAGTCAGTCTCTAGCGCCTCTTAACCCATTCAATTGGACACCTAATTTGGTTAAGTAGCTTGGAATCAATAAAGAAGCAAATATGGTAGCTAACTTCTCCGTGCTAGCTAAGCAACTGTCCTATAAGCAGTTTATCATGATCGGACACTGTTAGATCTCCATCACTCCAGAGTGACCATTTAAAAACCATAGGTACCCAGGGCTCATGACCACATGTGCCAGTGGCCTACAGCACTTTGTTACTATGCACACCCTGTTACTCTCACAACCGCTGCTTGAGAAGCTCAACTAAATCCGCAAAATCATGCGCATGACCTAGCCTTCCAAATTCGCAAGAAAGCTCCATTATCGTCGTTTTTCGGAATGCTCTCTTCTTCTACTGTTTCAATACCCACTGAATTTCAACGGAGAAGAGTTTCTATATACTATAGGGCCTCCTGCAGCTATGTAACCCGTCATTATGGTGGGGTTCGTTTCGGAGCGCTTGTTCAAGCACCAAGTGAGGAAATAAGGGGTTTAGGGTTGATGAAAGGAAAAGTGAAGCTTTAAATGATGAGTAAGGTGATGAGTAAGGTGTGCCCTGTCCAGCCACTTCCTATGACTGCCACCGCCTCCCTGTCCTCAAAGCCACAAGGAAAACCATCTCCCTTTGTTTACTTTCCCCATTGAGTGCACTTTGACTCCGAAGGCAACTTTGTTTTGCGCCCGGTCTTTCCCACAGGAGAACGGCGAGACATCGCCTCCTTTTGACAAACATATCTTCTTTAAAATCAAATTTCTTCGTGATGTCTTCATCGCCACCATGATGTCCCTGGGAGAATAGCCTTTCTTCGCCAGTCGGTCTTTGGCTGTGCGGAGGAGTCGATGAAAACAAGCTTTGTCAGGCGTGGAGGCCATCTTCGGAATCCGATATTGTTGTGGCCAGAGTGAATTTTCGAAGAGCAACTTTGTCCACAGTGACGTTGGAGGCACAAACACGATTTTTGATGTTATCTCATTGTCCTCTGGCGTACAAGGCTTCTGGTCAGATACGTCCCTGCAATTCCCACAACCCTCAAGGCACAAAGAATACTGGAGTCCACAATTAAATTCCGTAATTGTACATGGTTTTTCCTTCTTCGAACAAAATTCTCCGTGCACCTAAATTGGGTTATCTTAAATGGCATTATTCTTAGCGAAAGAAGGAGTTGTCTCTGTTCCAATTTTATAATTACGTTTGGCTGCCCCGTGGCGTGCAATGGCACATTGAACCCGCCATGCACTATTTAAGATTATGGCTCTTAGCACGACTGAAAAAGACCTCTTTGGTATTCCATTACGTTCCAAAAAGCGAAGGTTAGAAAGTACATTTTAAGTAACTAACAAAGAAACAAGACCGTTGTGCGGTGCTACAAACCCTACAAAGTGCAAGGTGCAAACCACAAAACCCCTGCAGGGGCACAAGAGACTAACTTTTTTAGCTTTTGTGCAGAAGATTCTATGCAGTTGAAGGAAAGGGCCATAGAGCGCAGTAGGGTCAGAAAATCAATGACTATACCAGGAGATTGTGGCCTACTTACTCGACAAGACTTACTTACTCGACGATACAAGTCCGTAGACAGAGCGAGAGAGTACTTATGTTGGGTACAATTATACTTTGTCGAGTCGCCTGGCGCCTACTGTATCAGATTGTAGTTCCAAAGAAATTGTAGCCAGGACTCATGACCACATGGTTCGGTAGCATACCCCTCCTTGTTTGACTCTGAGCCACTTACGCACATCAATCTTTGTGGTGCTTGAGATGGACGCCCAAAAACTCTTTTTTTTGTGACAGGAAAATACAATCTTTTTTAACAGTGAGTACCGTGGTTTAGGATAGGAAATTGTAGCAAGGACTTATGACGTGCCGGTAGCATACATATGATAGTACCGATATTCACAACGTGGGACCTCCGGGGACTTGCATTTACATAGATTGAATTCAAAGGAAAACGTCGCAATTCTTAGTCGAGAAAAAAGCCGTGTTTTGATGGCTCGACAAACAACCTGAACAACAACGCTTGTTTTTGAAACGGATTTGACCACCAATTAAGGCATCACTGTTCTCTAACCTTTTACTGTTTCTGTGTTTCCATCTGGAATCCCTTCTGACGGTGTTGTGGATGTTTACGGATCACTTTATGGGCTTCTTATTGTTTTCTTTTTTGGATTTTTCTGCCTCAAATCCTAGAAATGCGATCCCCCTTGAGACTTTGATGACGAATGTAAATTCTTTTTTTGGTACCTCTCCTTTTTACAGCTTTGGAGATTTGCGCTAAACCTTTCCAAGGGAAGGGAAAAAACATCACCAAGAATCACTCTTGCTTTTCCTTGTCACCTTCCGCAACATGTCCCTCCTAGTTCCCTACGTGTTTACACCCCCATGGACGCCGGTGGCAAATGTCACTTTTTCTAATTTTGAGCCACCTAATGCCTCATGAGACAGATCGCCGCAGCATATACATCTTTAGAACGGATAATCGTGTGCCGCCGCCCGCAGAGTACGTTTAATGTTTTGCTCCGCGAATGATCCGATGTGACGAAAAGCGTCGGATCAGCGGTGAGAAGAGCTTATGGGCCCCTCGCCCGGATGGAAAGTGCAGAAGTTATTGCACGAGCTTCCAGGACTTCCTGTCGCAGTGTAGGGAACGTGACCGAGGGCGATATTCCCGCTGTGGAATGTAGTGGTCCGGAAGACAGCGAACAAGTGTTAAATTGATCTTTGGAAAGTGATGATCGTGACTCGATCCCTCTACGGTCAGCAGTCCATCTTACTTCTTAAAAACTAGGCAGCAAAGCATGTAATTCGTCCTTACCGTTTGGTCCTTCAAAAGGATGGAGTATAGTTGACCCTTAAGAGGAAATGCAAAAAATAAACTCTGACTTGCACCTATCCACTGCCAACAGTGTTCTTCTGCTTCGACTGGAGAATTATCCAAAGTATTCGCATGTTTCAAGTCTCCATTATACGATTTTAGCAAATATTATGAGGAAAACCGATAGACTATCGGTTCTTTCGCACTTGTCTCCGTGGAAGTGTACTTCTAGTCTTTCTTCAGGACTCTCAAGTGCGCAAAAGCTAATTTGAAACAGTTATATAAAAATTTGGCTAATCTCTTTCGCTACGATTCAAAATATTTTCGCTTTTTTCCTTTAAATTCCAGATCCACGTGGACCAAAACAGGAGCATCCCTAAGCACGAGGAAGCCGTCTTCTCCTAAGCGGTCGTACCCACAAAGTCCATTTCAGATACATTTCCTAGTACGTTTTAATTCCCATGGTTTCCCGTTGTATCCACAAAGGACGTAAGCATGTCTGATAGGGGCAAAACTTTTTTATGAAGTACCAAAAATGGCAAATATGTTTATGATAAATGACGAATGAAACGCACTCTTGGCTCACGACAGTGTTGTTCCTCAACTTTTGTGGTCTCTGCTTGTACCTTGTACGAAGTATGATTTCAAACATAAATAGAAAAACTTGTTTGCCTCTAATCTAAGCCGATAACGCAAAGTTCTCAAAAACAGATTTTTTAAATGTGTTCTGGATAACAAGAAAAAGTTACGCAGGTAATACGTGATATGCCAGGACATGATACGTGCCAGGAACAGGGCATGTGACGTACTTTACGCAGTTTTAAAAACCTTTCTTAGTTACCCCAACTTACACAGTAGTTTGTAAATCGCATTGACCTTGAGGCAAATATGGTCCATCGAAAGACGCGTTCATAGTTAAAGTCATGCGGGATACGGACGAACAAAAAATGCCACATGACTTGAACGATGAACGGGCCCCAAGAAGCTAGATCTATTTTAAGGGGTCTCTTTTTCTTTATGGATGCTTTTCTTGCTTTCCCAAGGCATCAAGTGCACAGAAAAATAGTATGTTAATTTTCGGTCGTCAAACTTTCCACAGTGAACTTTGTTGGGAATCATACACCAAATCAATGTAGACATTTTCGGCCTCCTAAACTAGTTCTAGCGCCCACTACTTTCACAGAAACGATCATAACATGCAAATTGATTTGGTTGCTTTTCTCAGAAATAGTTAACGTGTCCTTTGGAGTCCGATCACAGTGCGATGCCACTGGCAAGGCACCAGTGTAACTTAATTTAGAGGGGAATAACATCACATTTAGGAGTGAGAGTGCACAACACATCTATTTATGTAAACATCGAAAAATGAAATTCGGTAGGAAAAATTTCCATGAGATGTGGGGTTATCGGTCTAAAGGTGAAATGAGGTTAGAAATGTTTCCGTAAGATTCAAGGTTATCAACTGTAAACTGAAATTCTACAGTGAACATTTCCATAGCTTAAAAAGGAGTATTTTGTGTGCTTGTTTGTACAGATCAGTTTGTACGACCTCTCCTTCGCTTACCCACTTCTTTCACTTCACTCGTTCTTACCATCGAGCCCCATGCCAAGGTTTTTCGTTGGTAATTGTCGAATAGGGTTGGCCTGGGGTCCACTTTTCAGATTCGGGCCGACCCCTCGAAATGTCTAATGTCGAATCTGTCGAAAATATCAAATCGAAATCGTTGAAAAAATGTCGAATTTCGATTTATTGTCTAACATATGCAAAACTTATTGTCACCTTTGCAAAAAGCTAAACGATCTTAATGTGCCTCAGGCTATCTGTCTTTGTCTTATCGTATCTGTCTAGACAGGTCTGTTCGCTATCTGCAATATTTACTGCAAGCAGTTTATGCACTTCCACGGCTGATAAGCCGCTTATCCACTCCCGTCTTAATATCTCTCCACTGCCTACCTCTGGCTATGATAGCTTCTAATCCGATTGCTCAGCCCAATCTACCACAATCTTCACGTTCCCCATTTAGACCTGTCTGGACCTTTCCTTTTACAATCCTCCCACATCATCCTCCAGTCCTCACAAGGCCCAAACCCTTAGCACGCGGAACTTCCCCCCAGATTGAGAAGCCCGAAGCTCTCGGAGTCCCGGATAAGATATTTGCCCTTTCGCCATTCGCAATTTTTTGATCTTTCAATGCCATCCATAATTTAGCGCATCCACTGTGCTCTCTTCATGGCTGACTGAGCGCGAAAAAGTGGAATTTTTGATTTCCCAGCGCTCCATCAAATAGATTGTCAGCATGTTTCTTCTGAAAAGCGTCTGTCCGCGCGGTGACACAAACGGAGCGTGATTGGCTGCACTCACTTGTACACAAAGCGGCGGCAACAATGTTAACCACGATTGGCGGTGGGGTATTATGACTGCTAACAGCCCTAATCACGGTGGTGACTGGTCGGCGATGTTCTTGGGAACGAGCACTTTTTCCCGAATCTCGACGCGACTCGAAGAGATTTGGCCACTTTGGCAAAGGTTGCGTGCGTTGAGGAGCGTTTTTCGAAAACTTCTCTTTCTCAGGCTATAAAAATAGAAGACAATTGGCTTGTGACGAATGTGAGAGCGGTAATGGTCATGAGGCTTAGCAAGTAGGAGAGCTGTGGATCTGTTTAGAGTGCCGATGACGAGGATAGGGAGTGCTCCACTCACAAAGAAGAGGGACGTAAACAAGGAAATGCATGTTTCAGTGTGGATAAAGATAAAGGCTAAATATGCGAAGAAGTTTCGGGCTATAACCTGGCAGGAGTAGAGAGAAGGTGCCCTTGACGAGGTGCACTGAAAAGCCGACAGGTATGGTTAAAATTCTGGGCACGCAATTTGGCATACATATGCTAACTCTTTTACCGCATTTACCTTTCACCCTCCCAAGCCCGCGAAACTTTTCCTGCGGTGCAGATTTCCTCAGCAAGGCTCAGGTGTTTCCACATGGCTGGGAAGGTCCTTTCCTCGAACCCACATCGCGTCGACGCTCTCTTGCTGGGATCTTTTTGCTGCAGAAAAGCGCTGTAAGGCACTTCCGCGAAGGCCTGTTTTCTGCCTGTGATGTGGAAGCCAATCCAATTTGGCGTCCAGACATCGACGAAAGCTCCTTTTATCCGCGTGACTGAACCCTTCGTGAAGACCACTTATTATAAATACTGCTTGATGCCTCTTGAATGTTATGCAGGACAGCCTCATGTAAAACCTGAAGGGATTCAAGATTCTGTCTCTTGTAGGTCTCCAAGGCACTTTCGTCGTCGAGGTTGGCCCAGTGAAACCCGAAAAAGAGCCGTTATCCAAAGCTAACAGAGAATGTACACTAGATTCCACTAACAAAGGCCACCTTAGTGATCTCCGCCAGGCGGTTCTTCTAGGTGATAGAGAATGCGCATTAGATTCAGCCGCTTTCAGTTTTGCTCATTTATGGATTTCTGTTAGAAAGAAACCAAAGCTTTCTTAGTTTCCCATGGCGCTGAAAGATTTTCCAAATGATTTGTCAGTGTTCGAAGCAGTGATCTCTGAAGAAATTCCATAAAACAGGATAGAAAACGTCCCACGCTGTAAACAGTTGCCCTGAAATGCCCACTAACATAATTTGTTCCGCGAACATCCAAATTATTAATCAGAGATTGAAATGAAGGATCTCTGGCAACTCTGGGCTGTAGCAAAGATCCTTGCTTCATGTAAGAGCAATTATCTGGACGTTGAGTGGAACCAAAACTCGAGATATCCTACTCGTAGATTTGTCCTCTCCAAACAGCGATTCACCGCACTGAAAACCCAGGTCTTTAATGACTTTCCGTCCTCTTTTCCTGCACAGCAGACTACGTGGGAAGATCATTTACACCGTCCATGCATGAATGAGTGTTTTGCGTAAACAAACATGATTGAAGGACGACGTCGAGGTTTCGTTCACGTCACCCGTCTCGCCGTGTAAACAGCAAAGGATGCAGCGAAGGAGGTCAACAAGCAAAAACACTCCATCCCCGAGTGCACTGATGAGTTCGGTCTCTTAACTAGGGTTGGCATTCGACTCGACTCCAAAAAGTCGAACTAATTTGAGTCCACGTCGAGTCGAAGGCCAACCCTACTCTTCACCCTGAACATCCGCGACCGTTCCTTATACTTTCTTTCCTAGAACTGACGTTTTGCTTTTCCTTTATATTTAGCTCGGAAAATAGAAACAATTCCAGTGAATCCAGCGCACAATTGAGTACGTTCGCCTTAGCGGGAACAGGCAGTGATTCGAGCCACAAACAAAAGGAAAGCACTTGAGATGAGTTGCGAAAACATGTTACGCACTGAAGAATAGGACATTTCTAAAATAGAGCTTTTTTGTCCGTATCGTTCTATTTAGATATTCTGTTGAGGTGGCAGATGGGCTTGAATCAAATAGGCCTTGCTCTCACATTCCATGAATCAGTATAATGGCTGGAAAACTGTCGTCCCTTTTTTGCGGCTTTGTTCACTTTTTTGTTCTTTCTGTCTTTCAAGTAGGTTGAGAAACCTACATGAACAGTTTAGAAAACAATATCCTATAAAAATCTAAAGTGGATGGAAAAATGTCCTATGTAATAAATTCTTAGGGGTCGTTTCCCACCTATGGCTCTTTTTTTGCCTTCTATGGTCGCTTTGGGCTACATCTGAAACGCACGTCGCTCTCCATACATTGAAGATGTCCGGTTCTTATCTTTTTTTTTTGCTTTCATGGACGCTCATCTATTGGCCAATCAAATGCATCTGTACTACAGCAGTCCACAAGTTCTAGTGAAGGATACCTAAACCATCTTTCAATGATTGCATTTTTTTTCTGTGAGCTTGCAGGAACGATAAGCTGGGACAAGCAATGTCGCCTTATTTGGATCGAGAGATGGCCTTCATAATCATCCTGGGCTTAGTTTTTTTGTCAGTTTCCCGTCGTCAGTTTCTTCGGAATTGGCCTCCTTGGAATCGCCGGACCGTTCGTCATACCGCTCTCTAAAATGTGAAAAGAAAAAGGAAAAGAACACCTGAGGATCTCTTGACAGAGGGAATACATTCTTCTTTTAATCTCTTTCAAACATTTAAATCAGGTAAATTAAGCACCGCTCTAATCTATCGCAATTGCATAGAATGACAACATAGAATCCAGGCCACTTTCCTCCTTCTTACTATCCAATGCCCTTCCTCCACAGACCGATAATCGTTTCCTTGATATCCGCCTTGCACTCGTTCTTCCGGCTCAAACCAGAGATAAACTTCGCTAAACTCCGATGAACCTCCATACTCCACCAAAACAACTGCTCGCTCTCATTCCCACCACATCACTCTCGCACATCAACTACGTTCCCATTATCCACATCATCTTTCTCCCATGAATTAAATCTCTTCCGCAACACCCACTGTGTGGCTGTCACGCTCATAATCCCGCATAATACAAGACACAGCGACGCTCAAAGAACCGTTTTTCCAGAAGTGGTCGCTTTGAACGCGACTCGCAGAAAAGCAAATCCGCTTTTGTGCATAAGAGCCCCCTGCTCGCTGCTTAGTAATGAATGTGTGTTTACGTCGAGGCGGAGTTAAGCCACTTAGGGTGTAAAGGTGCTTAGCTCAGTCGTCAGCTGGGACTTCCGGGAGGCAAACGTGGGTTCGTGATCCAGGCGCGGCTGCATCTAGAAATAGTAGGACGATGATGTTTTGCCGTCGCACCGGATGGACTCCCTCGGATGGCGACATCGTCCTCCCCAAGAACGACACCGCGTCGCCACATCTACATAAAAACTCGATCGATCTTTGTCCTGTGTACTGTAGTCGGGAAAAAGCCAACCTGGGGAATTCGGACGCCGCTACGGAGAAGTACATCCGATGATAAACAGCATTTGGGCTGAAGTGGAACGTGGGAAAACATAAACGTGGACTTCCCGAAAAGCCGCACTGACGTGCGAGAAACAACAGAAAATGAGGACACGTGCTGATTGAGCGATGCACTTCCCAGAACGATTGACCGTGCATTTCGAAAGCAGCTGAACGGCTGGAAAACAGAGCTATTAGAGTGTGTAGACGTATGTGTATCGCCATAACAGGAAGTGATTTAAGAAGAAAGTTCGAAGTTTCGTATACGTTGAAGAAATTAGTCTCCGATTGGTCATGCTGGAAAATAGCTCAAAATTCTAGGAAATCATACCTACCGTATTTCAAATCTAAGGCTATAAGGACACCATTAGGATGGCTTGGAGAATTCGAAATCCGCCACGGAGAAACACATGATAAACAGCATATGCCACTGCGAGAAGTGTTGTGACTCCACAGTGAAAAGTGAAAATGCGATGGGAGCTTATTACATATAGTATAAGCTGCAAAGCTGCAAATAAATTGACTAAACATATATATTGACTAAACAAGCAAGATAAGCTACATATTGTGGATCTCATGGTTTGCAAAATCCACGAAGCTAGTCTAATACACTCTTTTTATATCGCCAGAAACGTATCTCGAAAAGGCCGGAGCAGAACATGAAAAAAAGGATACAAAAAATCCCAAACATTGCTATAGTAAACATGTAAACAAGCATAAGACACGAAACTGCGATTCCCCAGTTCTTATAGCCCTGATCAGAAAAGCCGACTTTCCAGGCCCAGGCATTGGCTGCACCCTCGTTAGGTGATCAAGATCTATTTGCATCAGCCCCGGAAATGTCGTCGACCCTTATCGTAGCACGTGTTTTTAATATAAACCAGAGGCTAATTTGGGCCCCTTCATTTATACGACTTCCTTCTGTTCTCCACAAAGGTTCCCTCAATCCTCACCTGCTACACCAGCTGCATGTCCTACCACGGAACTAACGTGTTGGGGTCAGTTTACGTGCGAATCAAATGCAGAAGAACCCATACATGTGGGTGGACAGGCTCTAAGGGTTCCCGTGTCCGACGTCCACAACAAGCTAATCCTTGCCCTAGACAACATTAGGTTTTGTTTCCATGAACACGAACTTTTGCTGTTGTGGACTCTATCAAAACACCAGGGTTTCGCTGAATGATCTAGGTGCACAAACAGGAAAGGTTGCCCTAAAGAACCGTTTGTTCGATTGATCTTTGTGACGGAGGCTACTTACAAAACACTTTTTTCTCTTTAGGAGGTCATAAGTATAGGTCATATCCTTTCCTACGCATTTCTTGGCCCCATGCATCTTTCTATGTTAGTACCAGGTTTCTGAAGGACCAGGTTTCTGAAGGTTGCAAGCCGTTTTCCTTTATTCACCGGCCTTTTTTGTTGTTGTTGTGCTTCTCAACGCTGTTTAGCTTTTTGCACTCCAAACATATTGCCACTAAGCAGCAAAAAATAGGACGTAAAGGACATAGAGATAGAGCATGAACATGACCATCTTGTTAACTTCGTTGAGTACTGTATTGCCTTCAGAAACACACCTTCGCCACATGTTTTCAACAAAACAACGCTCCTCGCCATCACTCGGACTCTGCACCGCACTTCCGCGGACGGAAGCCCTTTGACTTCCAGTCCGTTAGTCACACCCGGGAACACGTGTCGTCGGAAACATCCGGCATAATAAGTCGCTGTGATATTTGTGCGCGTGCTTTCGCCATTTGGGAACCGACGTCTGCCATTTGGAAGAGTGAAGGAGTGCTGACCTCCTCAGTATGGAGGCGACTGTGTAAACACGGAGGACATGAAGCAGAAGTTCGGAAGTTCTGAAAGGTGGGCAAACGAAAATCAACCACGCTTGTTTGCTTTTCTCAGCTTGTCGCCCACACCCGGAAATTGATAAGTGTAGGCCTAGAGTGCAACGGTGAGATCTCTGTAACAGCTTGAGGACATCTGTCCTCTTTCTATCGTATCCGTGTTTTATAGTTAGCCCAATTTTACTAATGTGCCTTTAATATCTCAATGTCACAGATGTGGAAACGGACAGGATACCCTTGTTAAGAAGGACCACTACAGCACTCAAGAAGGCAGCTTCCAGAGAGGCAGGAGAACGTAATACTGTAGTGGTTATGCTAACAGAAACCACCCATGTTATTGTCAATAAGATCCTTGTTGCTGTTGCATACCGTTTTGTTCAACCACATCTTCCAGCCTTCTTAGGAAAGAGCACCCAGGAACTTGATGAAACGAGAAGAAGCAGTTAGGTACTTCCTGAGACTTCCATGGCCGCCAAGCACGGGATCAGTTCAGGTCTAGCTAAAGAAACACAGCTACCCTAAAGAAAGCCGCCGTCTATATTACATCCTAGTCAAAGTACTCGGCTCATTCCTCCCCCACTGCTTATCAAAATCTCAGAATCCTAAACCCACAATCCATTCCCTTCCATCTGGATACCAACTTTTGTCTCCAGCGCCACTATTGTTTACCTCGTTTCTATTTTTACACAATGCGATGTTTTCATACAAACAAACAACAATAAATCCAATTGTCCCAATCGCCCACAGCTGGCCTCTGCCGAGCTCTGAGCCCTGGGAAACCCATTTTGGTAATGGTACTTGTCCATGCATGACCGGAGTCTTCAGCACTCCAACATACTAAACCTTTGGTCGACGAGGCGTCGGACACCTGAGCTGTCATCGGCTGTACCACCACAGATGCGCCTTTCAGTGGAAGGATATCATTAGGGAGATCTTAATCACCGGTTGAAGAAGCAAGGACGTTTGTAATTTGGATTCGGACGCAGACTGTCCACGTTTGAAACGACCAATTGTTGGCCGACCCAATATGGCGACCTTTCGTGTTTTCGACGGTGCACCGGGGAAAACAATTCCCGGAATATTGATCTCCTTTAGGGCCTCAGGTCATCTGTGCCCCAGGTAAACATTGTCGCGATCCTTTGTTTGGACCCTAAAGGCTAAGGGGTTGGGCTAATTTCATTACCATAAACCGTTTTATCCTGGATAGCGACACTAACGCTTGCAGGGAAACGCTTGCATCACGGTCAAATCTTGCAAATGCTTTGTTCAACAGCCAACGAATCACGGGATTGAAATGTCCAACATTAGGATATTGGTTCCCATACACAAACACAATACGTGTTCTCCAAGAAGAATTGGCGACATTCAGAGATTAAAAAAGTGGATTTAACAATCACTTAACGTCCTGCTTAAGGCCTTTCTTGGACATGACAGAAATTCGGTGGTTCCTATGCGTAGCATTACTGCATCCATGGAATCCAATGATTATCACAAGCACAAGATGATCCATTCTGCTTTTCGAAGATCCAAACAAGAACCCTTGCCTGAAACAGCAATGCCAGGGTATTGTTGACTCCACATATAAGCTTTTTTCATGATTTAGAGAGCTTTCCATACAGGGATCTGTTGGAGTGAGCCCAAAGGATTGCACCAAAGGATTGAGACCCAAAGGATTGCAAGATTACGGTGCTGAACAGCTCCCCAACTGACAGAAAAAGTTCGACTGTCCTTAAGTGATTCCTAGATTGTGTCGTCCTCCACAAACGCCCCTCCACCTACTCCACATTTCTTGTTCAAAGTCCTCCCGCCGCGCATTGGACCACCCCCTCTGACTCACTCCACGCCGATCGACCTCCCCTCCTCCGGCCAAGGCGGAGGCCCACGCCACGCCCCTTACGTCACGAGGGGTGTTCTCCATCGCGACTCCATATAAAGGCGTCCCCGGCCTGCCGGTTACCTCGTCCTTCTACCAGCAGCGTCCGCCACGTCCAGTCCTCTCCACTCATCGAATCGGTCTCCAAGACCAATTCAACCCTCACTCAAAATGGTAGGTGTTTATTGCGATTGATACTCTTCCAAAGGGTCAGCAGAGACCTTCTTAAAGCCTAGCAACCTCCCCAGGCAGTTGACTCATTCCACGCTTTTCAGTTCGGCAAACTGATCAAGAAGTCCAGTAAAGAAGAACAGCTGCCCAGTTGCGAACACCTCCCGGAACGGTCGCCGTCCGTCCGCAAACTCAAGTGCCCCATGTGTTCGGAAGCGTTGTGCGGCCGAACGTTCGTCCAACTGCCCTGCCACCACTACTTCCACATGCACTGTGTGCCCTGGTGGAAGGGCGACTGCTCCTTCTGCCCCATCTGCCAGGAGCCCGTGGACCACGTCGAGTGGATCCAGGCAGCTTAGGTTGTTCGTTGTTCGCGCATTTTGTAAATGCTCACCATGTACAGACCAGAATATATATTTATATATAACAATGCGTAGTGTTAGACTTAAGGCAGTCTTCTTAAGTCTTAAGAACGGTGTTGCCAGATTAAAATTCCGAGAATAAGAACTATCCGTTCGCTATGTATTTTCGGGATGTATTCAGAGTCTGGTCCCTCTACTACAGCGCCGCATCTACCGTATTGCATTCCCATATCATATGCATCTACCAATGCAACTCAAAGATTCCCAACTTTTCGAGCTTGCCGTCGCACGTCGAACTTTAAAAATTCTTGGTACTTCACCCTCCTTCGTCAACTGACCGACTTCTGCAGAAAGAACAGGGTCCATGTGTTCAACCTTCTCCGGGATGGGTATGTCGCCCATAAAGTTTGGAATCCACTAACCAACTTTTTGGACGTCATGTTGACAAAACCAGCCATTCTCCATTAAAGCTCTTCCAGGTGGCCAAAAAGTTCACGAACTTTTCTGGTTCTTGGTCCTTCGTTTGTCCGCCTATCGCGGCTATTTTGCTTTTTGTTTGGTGATACTTCGAAAACATGCACATGCTCGTAATTGGGAAGCCTTTCAAGAAGGAGATGTGGCCTTTCGGAAAGTCCGTGAACTTTTGGGCGAGCCGACTTTGCAAATGGGTCTATTCCATTTCTACCAAGATTCCAAACATCCCCCGGCATACAGAGATCGCTTTGTGATCATCCACCATCTTTGGAGCGATGTGTTAGCAAGCCTAGGCGATGCTTGATTAAGATTGGACATCTAAATGGTGAAACGAGGGTAATCAGTATCAGTCGGAAGCATTTAGTTTTTTAAGCGAAAAACGAGAAATAAGATTGGTATCATGTGCGCTCCATCGAAATCTAATTTAGCGGAAAAGCACACGTTAGAGGACTTCCACATCCCAAGTAAGGGTGTTCCCCTTTCTTCATTCCATGGCCAAACCTGGGATTCTATGAGAAGGAGACCTCCTCTAGTTGAGTTTGCGGCTCTAACTTCTCAGGTGCAGCGAACCGAGCATCTTAAACGCTATTAGACCTGCTTGCAGAGCTCCACTGCGTGCATTTTAGGATGTTATTTGGCCTCAAAAATGCTAAAATCCATTGAACCAGGAAATACGCGCGGAACTAAAATTCACTTTGGGCGAAGCAGCTGTGATAAGTCGAGCGAAAACATTACGACCCAAAGAACATTCAGAGCACTCTTGATACGCTGGATAATGTCAGGTGTTATTTAATCTGACGTGACTTACTTCCAACCTAGAATGATACGTGACGTTCACACAAGGATTTCGCGAAACGGAGCGACTCACCCGCTAAATGCCATAATCGCCATGAAAACGGTGGTCTCTCTCTGATTTCGGGTCTTCCTTACAGTAAATCGCCAATATCGCCCCATGGGGCTGCTCAATCGCAGTGAAATTTTGTGTACGGCCTCTCGACAAGCTTAGACATCCACGGAGCCAAGTAGCTGACCGCGACTCACTCTCTACAGGCTATGAATTCGGTGGTCCCTCCCTGCTTTTGGGTCTTCCCTATAGTAAAAAAATTTGGCTTTTTAGGACCACGCACGGTAACAACGCAAGGTAAGAAACGTGCTCGGAGCAGAGCGGGCCCAAAGATGCTCTCTGTATCACCCTGAAGCAGAACCACACTCATAAAGGTGATAACAACAAGTTAGTGGACTCAACGGTGTAAGAAGAGAAGATGAGAAGATGCGATCTTGTCAATATATGTTTGTGGAGCCCACTGGAGGTCAATACTGTCTCTTTCGGTGGCCCAAGAAAATATGACTGTTTTCTTAAAACACTTGCGGTTATTGGTGACAAGAAGGGACAGAATTGCAGATTCAAGGGCGAGAGACCAGACCCGTTTTATTAGGAGGCTGCAAAAGAAGAGCGAAGAACACCGAAACCACAGAGGATAGAATGACGATTGGTGACGAAGCGGTGCTCTGAGCCTTCTCCACATTCTCGTTGCACAGATCCGATCGGCAGCAGACAATCTTCCGGGAGATGTCTTCATTCTTCTCCTGGAAAGGGAGCTATGGAGAAGTAGGCAATAATGAAGACTTACGTTGCAGATCGACGGAGTGCCGCACATGTGTGTCGTGATAGACACATTTCCCGCATCGTTTCCTAAACAGACACTGTATGTACAAAGTACAATAAGGTTCCATGTTTGAAAAAGCAATTACAGTACCCCGGGACAATTGTTCGCTCTCAGAAAAACGTTCGCTCTCAAACTCAGAGAGGTAGTCTTTAGTATTCTCCCAATCCGCATGTGTGGTTCAAATAGGATTTTTTAAAAAGTTTCTCTGGTCCTTCTCTGGACCGAGTCACTACAGAACTCACTGGTGGAAATCGCGCAGTGCCTGATGTCCTTGTCGCAATCTTCCTCAACTTTCTTGTCCCCCTCATTCGTGTAGCACTTGATCCCATAGACGGGCATCACCGACGCAAGGACTACCGTTACGAGCAGCAAGGTAGATAATTGCATAGTGTACTCTTGATCGCCTACTAAAGTATCAGCTGAAGTGGAGGAACGCTGAGAGACGGCGGACAAGGCTGATCAGGCCCGGGATAAGCACGCCAAATGGGGTGTCTGAGCTGTCTCGGTCTGCACAAGTAGACAGCGTCTCTCTATTTGGAAGTCTGTTAGAGTAGAAAGTGAGTGAAGTCACTAATTACCCTATCAAGGCCCAATTTACAGTCAAAAATGGTTTGAATTGTCAAATTTGCAAACTATACCCAGTGACAGGATTTGGGTATCCCAGAATTAAGAATAGGAGTAGCGGTCTAAGTTTCTCAGTCAATGTGACATCTCACACTTAAAGTCACACCTGTTCGGGCTGTAGTCACTAAATACGTGTTGGAACTTGTCGATTTGGCAATCTTCCGAAATAGGGGATAGAATCACAACAAGATAACAACGATTGAGAAATGAAAGATGCTCTATCTGTGCTGAACAGAGCAGGGGAAAAAATAAAGATAGAAAAAGTGGTCGAAAAACTCCGATCTATCTGTCGAAGCCGCACAGAAGCGGGCAATGCAAAACAGAAACGGCGTCACAAATAATCGAAATCCATAATTCAGAATGTCTATGAGCAGTGCCTGCCTGCCTTATGGGATCCTTCTGTATAAGTAGGACTCTTAACCAATCCATTGGAAACGATGTCGTCTTTTCTAGGCGGTGTGCTCCTCCTTGGATCTGTCGCACTCGCATCGTCCCAGGACTACCCAAACTTCGAACCTAAAATAATCGACGGACAGAAAGTCCCTCCTGGAAAGCACCCCTACTTCGCTTCTTTGGCTAACAGGAACGGTAAGGCAAGAATCTCTCTGGGAAGCTGAGACCGTTCTAGGCAGATTTTGCGGAGGATCCATTGTCGGCACCCACTTCATCCTCACAGCTGCTCATTGCATCCGCACTCCTTATACCAATTTCACAAGAACGACGCACAGATCGCTTTTCCACGTGCGGGTAGGACAGGGCACCTCCATGGAAAGAAGATACAAAGTAGCGAATTACGCCCTCGCGGAAGGCTTCAACGGAACCTCCCTGGACGACATAGCTATCGTCGAGGTAACCACCCTTTTCCGTGCTTCCTACAGGACGCCGAAGTAGACCACAAAACGAATTGTTTTCAACAAATCCGTTCACCCAATCTGCCTCCCACTGCATACCTTACAAGAAGGTGACGAGGCCACGGCCATGGGCTACGGGAGAACAAGTGAATTGCTCTCTTCCCAAAGTAGTCCTTTCCTCCTATGCTTTCAGTTGCTAAGGACTACTACTCCGCGCCTTCCACGCTCATGGAGCTCACCGGCACAGTTCGGCCGGGCCGGGAATGTAAGGATGAGGAACCTCATAAGCACCCCGAAGAGCTGATGTGTTTCGGAAGCCCAACAGGGAACGTGTGTAACGGCGATTCTGGGGGACCAGTCGTGTCTGGACGTTTCCAGTATGGAATAGCTAGTAGCACCTATTTCGGTTGTCCCAGAGGAAAACCTGGTAAGTATCGATCCATCTTAACCGTGAATTCGAACTCCATTGTTCTTAGGAACGTTCACCCGGGTCAGCACCTACTGCGACCAGATCTATCGAGCAACTCAAGGACGCGTTCAGTGTAGGGCGTCTTACGAGTGTTGATTTCCCGGAAGATCATTGTTCAAGGATCATTGACCTTACCTATAAGCATTCACAAACGCTACTCATGAACGTCGAACATATAGTGTACTTGATTGAGCCGCTGTAGTATAAGTGTCAAATAATAGAAATAAAACGGATATATGTCCATTCCACCTTCTACAAAGTCGACACCTTTGGCATCTTCGTAGATCCAAAAGGTAGCAACCGTATATCCGAGGCCAGGATCAAATTCCTTATAGCGTCGTCACCCCACTTAGAATTCTCGGATTTAACCGACTCACGACTCAGGTTTCAGTGTTCTTCTCTCGGCGAATCCTTAGTTTTATAGCCAAAATATGTGGAGTGCCTTATGGTATATGGTCCTTTCTGAATTCAAAACCCACAGCAAAAAGAGGGTGACCCTTTTTAACTCGTGTAGATCTACATCGTTTCTATTTTTTAGCTTATTAGTCACAAAAACGCCGTAAAGTTTCCTTTCAATCGGCGGGAGATACACGGGAATAGTTACATGTTGGGGGGTCGATCTTTTTCTCTCGGCGTTAACTACAAAATGCACCAAAAACATTCAGAATCCGAGGCTTTTACCTAAAGTAATGCCCCTCTTAACGCTTTATGTGGAAGTAAAAAGCGAAGATTTAGCAACTTATTCACGTTGCCACTTACTGCTAGAACCACACGCTCAATCCACTTTTACTGGAAGCAACACCAAAATCTAACAATTCCGGGAACACTTCACTTGACCATGGGTCGCGTTCTCTATCGATTCGCAATAGGCGTGAATCCGAATGAAAAGTCCTGAAACAAAGCTAACGATAAGCTCCAAGAAGCGATCGGACCCTCACCATTATGATCCACTTCACAGCGCTTCTCAGAATCGTGTTTGTGAATAACGATTCCGACTTGACTCCCGCGGGACACCAACGGTCCGCCGCTGTCGGTCCGGCAGTGATATGCTTCGGACTTGGAGTGGAAGCAGCCCATTTCTTCGCTATTGAAGGCCTTGTCCTTGGAGCAGTAGGCTGGATCGATGGCTGTTCCATCGGATTTGTACACGACAACTGGGCGACCGGTGTATTTTACCGAACTATGAGCAGAGTACTGGGCAAGGAACTAACATAGGCCTACGAACCTTACGGATAAGACTCCTTGACCCAATGGGACCTTCTCAGGCGAAAGGCATACAGGCTGTACACGCTTGTCGAACTGGATCTTTTCTACGGTCTGAAAGCTGTTTTCATTATGACAGGAACTGCGCGAGATTAGGTCATGCTTCAGGTACACTTCACTTCAGGTACACTGCTAAGTTTCTAACGACCTTTGTTATTGTTGATCAATAGGATAAGATTTATATATTATAGATGTCCTTACGGATTTCTCCGTAATCTCTTTTGCCACGCCTAACATGCCTCAGTTCCCATCCCAGATAAGATAAGTCAGAGTTAGCAACATCTCGTGCTCTTTCAGTTTTCTAACGACATTTCAAAGAAGATAGCAGCCCAGCTTGGGTTGAGCATTACGCAGTAAAACCGGTCACATGGCTTTTGTTACCAGTGGAACGTCAAGATATGACGGAGCTAAGGATAAAGGCTTTAGAATACCATCACCACAAACTATCACAAAGTCGTTACTGGTTAAGGTAAACTGTCCTACCCTCCCTGGAGCTTATAGGCTTAGACTTACGCCTAGTCCTGATGTTTTGTTGACTAAATTTGCTTAAAAATTCTATCGGAGAATCCGTCCTCGGAGAATATGACTCCCGGAGAATACGTCGTGGATTCAGCATGTTACCTCAATTAAGGCGATGTCGTCACGGCCTCCAGTCTTTATGAAGGAGCGCATCATGGCAAATCCTTGAATCTTGTACGCCTTACGTGAAGATGTCCCATGGCCCACGGTCGCCACCATTTGTCCCCTTGGCAGCATCTTCTCCTGTAAAGTGAACAGGCACTGGGCGGCGGTGAGGATCCAGTAGTCGCCGATGATGCTTCCTCCGCATATATCTAAAGCAGAGGACTTTCATGGAAGCTCCGGGCAAACTCACATTCTCCGGTCTTGTTCTGCAGGGAGACAAAGAATGGATATGGATGCGGATATTCATCGTCGGAATAATCGTTCGGATCCTCCGCCATCTCTTCAGATGCTCCGGGGACATAAGGACGGCGTCGACCGGCGGACGCTGCTGCGATGCCGCAGAGCAAGAGCGTTAGAAGAAGCGATGACATGTTCTACGGCGGATTACACCGCAGGCGTAGTTTTATATTCCTTTGCGGGCCTGGTTGATGTGTGACGCCAAAAGGTGGCGTTGTTTAATGGAAGCGTCTTTTTAAGCACCGAATTGATCAGTTGCATTTGTGCTCACGGATCATCTTCTGGAGGCAGGGCTCTAGGGTGTGTGCAAGATCGTAAAACGGCCACAGGTGAGGCGGAAAGACTAATGTAAAACACATGGACTCGATAGAGGCCACAGCAGGCGCCTGTGGTGGTCCGGCACCAAAGTTTCACGAGCTAATACATCCGTCATTGGCTTGTGACGAAGCTAGGCTTCACAAGTTGGGCTGCCCGTGGCTGGCCCTTATGGTCAATAGAAAAGAGCAAATTCTTTATCGCGGACCATTGTTCATTAAAAACACGTTCCACACGTCACATCACCGTCTGTCAACCTTCTGATCACGTTACAGTAGTACGAAACTTTTGTGAATATTCCTAAAGATAGACCTTCATACTACTACTGCATAGAAAGATTATCCACCTGGTCCTTCTGGGGGACACGTCGTCAGCGCTCGGCTTACGATTCCCACTTGAAAACTGCCGCTGAGCAGCGGCCCTCCGGAGTCACCATCGCACACACTGGCGTCGTCGGCCACGAAGCAGAGATTCTCCTTCTGGTGAAAGTGTGGATGTCGACACTTGGATGGTTTTTCTCTTCCCGTCACTTCCATCAGCTTCCTAGAGGCTGAGAAGACTCCTCCGACTGAATGCTGATTGTGAGGAGAAAGGCGGGTTGAACCAACTTGTGTATCCGAAACCCATTGTCTTGACGGACCTTCTTTGTGATAGGTCGTTCTTCGCGAGGCAGATGCGTTTGACGTTGCTGGCGATTCTGATAGGTTTCGAAGTCTGAATTTCTAAGAAGAATGACCCTACTACTAAAGAATAGTCTTAAAGGCCTTCTTTGATTCAAAAGGAGTAAAAGTAGGACTGCCACGCCCAGCTCATGCCTACCTGGATCAGAGCGATGTCGTGACGGAAAGTGGTGATGTTGAACATCTTCGCAACAACGATTCTCCGCACGGGATACACTTCCTCGTCTCGGGTACCGTGTCCTACGCGTACGAAAAGGTCCTCCGTCTTGACAAAGGTGTCGTATGTGCGCAGGACACAATGAGCCGCCGTCAGAATCCAGCTGCCTCCCACGATTGTTCCTCCACAGAACTCTGCAATTGCGTATTATTATGGGAAAACTGTTATTTCCTTGCTCAAGGTGTTCGGCCGCTCGAGAGAGACGAAGAAGGGATACCTTCCAGGACGGGTGGACTTCGCACCAAAGCCAGCTATCTTGAATACATTCCCACGATCCGTGAATTTGTGTGAATCGCCAAGATCGTTGTAGCTGTGGGCCGTCGAGCATGATAGGAACCTCGCCAAGAAGAACGCTAGAAAATTAAGGAGCATCTTTTGGATCACATCTCTTCTCTTTCCATCTTAGAACGAAGCTGCTCGGCGGTGTCGCTCCAGAATTAGGCAGCTCCATTTGTAGCCGCGTTCTCTGTTCCTTTCCGATGTCTTTTGCGTTGCGATGTTAAGCGGAATGCGGATGCACAAATAAGAAACTGACTGTGAGCAGAAGCCCTCCTAGCCTTCGCCCTCAACTTTAACATCAATATCTTCAAATCCTTTAGAACCAGTTGAAATAAAAGAGGAAAAAACTCCTGCGTCTGAGGGGAATCGAACCCCTGTCGATTGCTTGGAAGGCAACCATGCTGACCATTACACCACAGACGCGTTGACGGATGACCCACGCCCATCAGAGATCCAATGACCGCGCGCGGAGATAAGGAGTCCGACGTGATCTTTGGTGGTAGAAGACGTTGGAGAGAGCATCGGTGGTTCAGTGGTAGAATGCTCGCCTGCCACGCGGGCGGCCCGGGTTCGATTCCCGGCCGATGCAAATCTTTTGCAATTTTGTTTTGATAGTTATCTCCATGTAGGGTGTAATCGTCATCTTACATAAATGTAAACTTTTCAGAAACTCGAAATAATCGGGCTCCTTGCGATGGTTGCCTTTTGGCGCCTAACCAGAGGACCTGAATAAGAGGTATTATTAGGTGCTCAGAATGGTAACTAATTAATAAGAAGCAATTGAAGGATCGTGCACCGCATGATTCAAGTTTTATCATACCACTTTCAACGAAACCCACAGCTGCATCGATTCTGTCCTCCTATCAGTGCAGCCGTGGCCCACTACAGCACCTTATCATCGTCCTTGCGTGCTACTTTCGACTTTCCTCCCAGCAACGGCAGAAAACAGCGCAGCACCGCCAACCCTCTGGCCCGATTACAATAGATAAAAAAGGCTCCGCGGCGCCATTCACTCCACTTCAGAGTCGCTCCATTCGAAGCAGCCGCGATGGTCCGAATCGGCGGCTTAACTACTCCCAAGAGCCCTACATACATCGCGCTTGACAATTCCCTCTACAAGCAGTGCGGTGCCGAGAAGGATGGATCCCTGCAGAGTAAGTTCTGTGGTCTCTGGGCTGGAACGTGAACGTTTTGTAGAGCTTACTCGATCGACCAAGGTCAACCTTCTTCTTGTCCTGTTCGCCGTATTCGCCTCTACGCTTATCATCTCCGCTCTGATCGCCGGACTCTACTGCCGCGTCGACTACTTGAACTTCAGAGGAAGGCACCAGGATGGTAAGAATACAAGGATAGGAAGTTACAGTATCAATGGACGTTTTGGGAACGTTTCCTAGGACTAAAATATGTAGATCTTATGTAGTAGGTATCTAAGTAGGCATACCAGGTAGCCCATAGAAACAACTCATACTCCCATTGCGCTTCGATCCTTGACAACCTTCCTTTCCTAGTGATCCCAGTGGAAGTGCTCATCGACGAAGCCGGTCTCCCAAGCACCCACATCCGTCCTCCCGAAGTTTCGCACAGCAATGGATTCAAAGAAGCCTCTCGCTACCTCAACAAGCTCGTCGACACTTCCGTAGACCCGTGCGACAACTTCTACAAGTACGCGTGTGGAAACTTCGTCAAGAACAACATGAGCAACGCGTTTGTGGCTGTCCAGGGCAAGGCTGATGTGGACATCTTCAAGCAGTTGAAGAGCACTGATAATACGGTATGTGGGAGCATTAAGCGCTTAGTTTGAGGAACCAAACAACCCTCAGAGAGATCAAGGGCCCTAAAAGTTAGGCTTGCAATGTTCTGATGGGCCTCAAGCTCTAAAGAACTCCTAATTCTGTCGTTGCAGGACCTGAAGGCTCTCCAAACCACGAAGACCGTGTATGACATCTGCTCGTCGGTCGACTACACGAAGTACGCGGGCAAGGAGGTGTTGGACATCGTGCGTTCCTTCAAGCGCGCCTCGGGCCTCAACTTCCCCTTCATCGACAAGCGCTGGCACGAGACCGCCGACCCGAAGTTCACGCCCGTGCAGCTGGGCTCCACGCTCGCCCTCATGAAATCCGTCTTCGGCATCGACAGCATCCTCGAGTTCGACGTGGACACGAACTGGGCCGAGCCTACTGGCAAGCAGCCCTATTTGATGTTCATCGGCGAGGCTTCTCTCTCCCTTCCCACCGTCTTCTACCGTAACGGTCACTTCGACAAGCAGAAGGGCAACGTGGAGAAGACGATGCGCAACGTGCTCACCAAGATCGCACAGGTGGCCAAGGTCCAGGTCGACCAGAAGACCATCGAGGACACCATCACGGACATGCTCGAGGTGGAGAAGGCTCTTGGAAAGCTGATGCGTCTTCCTGAGGAGACGCGCACCGTCTCCGAGGAGTGGAACCAGTTCACCATCGCACAGGCCAAGGCCCGTTGGAGCTTCGTCGACTTCGCCTCCTACTTCCGCTTCGTCGCCATCGACAACCCCAAGGTCCAGAAGCTCGTCCAGTCCGACACGTTCAAGTTCGTCGTCAGCTCGCCCAAGTACCTGGACGGCATCGAGAAGCTCATCAAGGAGGACGGCATCAGCGACTACGGACTCCGCAACTACTTGATGTTCCGCCTGATCGCGCAGAAGATCAAGTTCCTCGGCAAAAGCCAGCTCCAGGCCGGAGACGACGCCACGCCCGCGGACAAGGTGAACCACGGCTGCGTGGGCTACCTCCGCTCGAAGCTGCCCTACGCCGTCGGCCGCTCTTACGTGGACAGCAAGCCCCGTGCTGAGCGAGAGAGCATCGAGAAGAAGCTGATGCGCATGGCCAACTACATCGGCACCGCGTTCCAAACGATGATCGACGAGCTGCCGTGGATGACACGCGAGGACAAGCGCCGCGCCACCGAGAAGATCTACCAGTTGGTGAAGACCGTGGGCGCACCCGAGTGGATCCTGAACGATGAGAAGTTCTCCGCCTACTACAAGGAGCTGACGATCGACGCCAAGGACGACTACTTCAACGTGCAGCTGAAGCTCGACCGCTTCAACCACGGAAAGTCGCTGGAGTTCCTGCTCCGGGACAAGGTCGACCGCACCGACTTCTCGTCCATCTCGCCCGCCACCGTCAACGCCTGGTACCAGGCGCATCTCAACTCCATCAGCTTCCCGCTGGCCACCCTCCAAGCTCCGTTCTTCGACACCGAATGGCCGGTAAGTACAGAATCGAGGAACGTCCGCGATTCTTACCGATAAGTAGTTCGAGCTAACCATCCCTCATTTCAGCTCTCCCTCAGCTTCGGAGGCATGGGCTCCACGATGGGCCACGAACTGTCTCACGGCTTCGACGACGGCGGCATGCAGTGGGACCCCACCGGCACGTTCAAGAGCTGGATCTCCAGCAACAAGACCAAGTCGGGCTTCGAACGCATGCGCGTGTGCGTCGTCAACCAGTACGAGAAGGTGTGTCCCTACGGCGAGAGCAAAAGCTGCGTGAATGGCAAGATGACCCAAGGAGAGAACATCGCCGACAACGCCGGAGTGCGAGCCGCTTTCCGCGCCTACAAGTCCCTGGTGGCGCTGGACGGACCCGAACCGCGTCTTCCCGGAGACCTCATCTCCCAGTACAACCACGACCAGCTCTTCTTCTTGGGCTACGCCGGCGTCTGGTGCAAGGCCGAGCAGACGGAGGACGAGTTCAGCAAGCAGGTCATCATCGACGTCCACTCGCCGGACCGCGAGCGCGTCCTCGAGTCGCTCAAGAACTTCGCCGCCTTCCAGGACGCCTTCAACTGCCCCGCCACGACGTCCATGTCGCCCAAGAGGCGCTGCAACGTGTGGGCTGGTGATAACTAGAAAGAAGGGGTCCATGAAGCTGTAACCACAGTAGATGTGTTAGAATTGATGATAAAGTCTTGATACTTACACGGGGGTTACGGTAACACAGGAAAGCATCTAAACAAAAGACTCATCTGATATCCGGTCTTCCATGGACAACGCTTCGAGTTCAAGTATGGTTCTTTCCAGCTGCTCACCGTCCCCTACTCACCATTGCCCACAACGGCCTTGCCGATAAATTTATTTAGAGACAGATACAGCCGAGTGAAAGAAAGTACAGTGGCGTGTTAAAAGTCTTCGAATCATGTTGATCCTCTCCATGGGTTAGCTCTTGCTGCGGCAGATGGGACAGGCGCCTCCACGCTTGAGCCAGGGGATGATGCAGTCGCGGTGGAATACGTGCACGCAGTTCAGCTTGACCATCTTCTGCTCTTGGAACAGTTCCTCCATGCAGACCGGGCATTCCGAGTGTTTGGGTGGTGATATGGAGAGCTGAAACGGGACTTTGTAATACTGCTGAGGGCATGGCTTCTGATAAGAACATAGTCACAAGTTACATATCTACATTTACGAGCATAGACCTTAAGGTACTTCCTTCCCTTCTTCCCCATACATACCTTGGTCATCATTGAGTCAATTTGAGCGTCCGTCAAGTAAGGTTTCCTGTCCTTCAACTTCTCATCGAAGCTCATCCCCTTCTTCGTGGCGCTTGTTTTCCTTGCCGACGGAACGGCCACTCTGGAGCCACTGGTGATCTGTGGAATGCCGTGGAAGATGTTCGAGTAGCTCTCGTCGTCGTTTAGCGTGGGCATCGACTCGAAGATGCTGGAGAGTTCGTCGGCGTCCACGGCACAAGGCTCCAGGTCATTGCAGCAGGTCTGCATCCTCAACTCGACGTCCTCGTGGTGCGCGATGGTGGGCAGCTCCTCGAAGAGGGACGAGTAGCTCGGGTCGTCGAGGATCTGCGCCGACTCACTGCCGATGACGTCGGCCGAGGTTATACCCTCCTCGACGAAGCCGTTACGGCAGCCGACACATTCGAATTTCTGAAAATGGAGGCGGTCAAGTGGACTGACGTAATTATTTCGCCCTTTGCGCTCGCTTTGGACCAAAGTGTCCGTGAGGGGAATATGCCTTTTCCTGCAACTGCATGCTTCCGGCAAAGGGCAACGCGAACTGCGAGCGAGCACCGGGATTCGCGGTTATGACGTCCAACGAGAAACGATTAGGCGCCCATGGATAGCTTTGGAGTCAGAAAAGCACAAATTGGAAATTGGCTTTCGAAAGGTGCAACTACGTACCGAACTTAAGGAGCGGCGATATGAGATTCGCCTTACCACTCTATGATTCACGTTTCACGCCCAGTACAGGAACAGCAAAACTCAGCAAACAATTACCCCCACGGCCAAAGATAGCGCCGTAATTGCAACCATTAGCACACATCCAATTATCTCCGGTAAGTGGCAACTCAATTACCGTAGTTCCGGGAACCGTAAATTAATGTTCGATGCTCGTTCTCCTCCTCAGCTTTGATCTCCAAAGGAGGATGACCTTTGCGCGACCTTTTAATTCCCCTGACACTTTGAACCGAGCGCTTATCGCCACACGTTGACGAGAAGGGCATTTTGGCCCTCGGGGATTTAGCGAGATTACGGACACTCACCTCGCTGCAAGGCATCGCGTCCTCGCACACGTGGCAGAAGTAGACTTTGGGCAGCAGGTTATTGCTCTCCGTTGCGGCGGGGAGCTCCTTCGTGGCCATATAGGAAAGCCAGAAAGTAGTCTGAAACCAAATGATGATTAGTTTAACAGGTCTTTGCCACGGATAATAGAACGGACGCGCCAAAGCAGCCACGAAAACCCGATTACGGTCCACTACTGACTCACGGTCATCACGATTTGCAAAGGACTGTCACAGGATCCTTTCCAAAGGGACCAACAGTGCAACATTTGTTTGAAATGAATGAATGATAGCTATAAGGTGCGGGCACAATCTAAAAAGATCAAGAAGGGCGGAGCAATGACGGGATAACCATGGGCGGGGCTACAGTGCAAATCCGTGAACCTCACGTACAGCGTGACCACCAACGTCCGCTCGGAACTGGATTAGTACAGGCTGGGGGCAGCTCATTAGAACCGAGATGCATATCAGTGTATAAATAGAAAGTGACGAGTGTTTTCACAGATACGGCGATAGGAATGATACTCGCTGCGACCTCAACCTGTCCTTGCTGCTGGCGCTGACGCGGAGAACAGCTTACGGTCGAAGAAGGGAAAGCCACAGAAGACGAGAGAATACAGTAGTCTGACTCGCGATATGAAGGGAAACTACGCAGGTTCTACAGCGACAACGAAAAAGTAATTCTATTAAACTGTTCAGTCAACAAAAGTGAGCATTACCGTAACCCCACAAAGCAAAAGGGAACACGTTAACCGCGGCTGTCAGCAAACACGACGGTAGGAGATCGACCTGATCAGGAGGTCCATCCACTCGCTAGGTCCTCAGTAGATTAGCGATCTGGTCTCCAAGTGTCTCTGCCGCCCTTTGCAGTTCTGCAAGTTATGCGTGCAACCTGCATGATTTTCCCAAGATTGCTTTAAGATTGGTTGCATCATGCATAAAAAATGAGCGGGAAACCAGGCTGTGGGAGCGTCGAAGCCACTTGATAAATGAGAACGCGAGTTAGAAACGGTCGAGGATCTCTGCACTGAAACCACACCGAACTAGCTAAACACATCTAGAATCATCGAATGGCTTCTTCCATGCACCAGGAACAGCGCGAGGACAACGAGCCTCCCGAGTGGACCCATCCCGCGGGTGCACACCCTCAAGTGTCGACTTGAGAACGACCAAAGAGCGCGCGCGAGAGGACTCCACGGGGAGTCCGCGGAAATGAGCGCAGGACTCCAGAGTGAGTCCAGCTGCACGTCACGACAGGAAACATTCGCAAAGTGTAAAAAAACGAACCCACTTAGGACGCGTCCCTTGCGCTTCGAAACGTCGATTTGATATTAATTAAGCGGTCGCGCGCGAGAATTCCGCCACCGTTCGCGGCTCTCGCTTTAAGAAAGGGCATTCGGAAGTGCAGGGGGCGAAGTGCCACGGCAAAGGGTGGCGCCGTGCGGCAGCAGCGCCACCAGGAAAGGAATTAGGATATCGCAGAAAAAAACGGAAGAATGGGCGTTGAAAATAACGCTTAGGGCGTGAGGGTATGGGTGGCACTGATGGAAGTGAGAGAAGGTAGGCAGAGGCTCCTGCAAGAGTGGTTTTGTTGGTTCTTGGAGCCCTGTCAAGAACATTCTGTGGAAGACTTTAAGGTTGCTTAATTAACGTGATTTGAACACGGAAATCTTTGCAAGGCTAACATTAACTTGACCTTTATGGAAACGGAGGAACTACTTTGTGTACTGTCAGTGACACTATCTGGTTTTCTATACATATCCGGATCCAGTGAGGAGATCAAGTGAAAGATCAAAAAGACATCAAGTGAAAAGATACACCGATTAAAATGACACATATCAAGATAAGCGATTTTTTGATTCTTGTACGGTTTAGGGTATTTATTCTTACAAAAAAAATGTTTTGGGAGGGAAAGCCCGGTCACATTTAAGGGCTTGAGCCCGCCTAATCACCATGGTTTTCCACAAGCAAAAGCAAGCCTAAGGCACTGCTTTCGCTGATTGTAGTAGAAGAAAAAGGATATGTGACTTACGATCTACAACACGGGACGTGAGTCTTTTGAATAGAGCGCCAAAATCATGTCCTAGAAAGCTCACCGGCTTCTTCGATCCAGGACCACTGGCTTAGTGTACTCCACACTCGATACCCGGTATCATCTCCTGGCTCCACTTGAACTACGACAGCGAAGGATAGACCAAACGGAGTGGTCTTTGCCTTGGCCAAACGACTGGACTCTAAACGCTTTTATTGCCCCCGTCGCTTGTGCAAGGCGGCGTTCTGAATTTATGCGCGACGATAAATTTTACGATCAGCGCGTACGGGACAAGAAGTGACGCCGCTGACACGCGTGTAATATGGCTTAAGGGATGCGTCGATCCGGGGCAATTAGCTGATCGAATTGAATTGCAAAAAGACGCATTTTTTCATTCCGAAATTTGTGTTTGAGCCCGAGAGCGCAGAAGAAGGTGAAACGAGCGCCAGGGGAGTTGCTTGGATCTGACATAATCTCATCTGATTGGAAGCGTTTTTGTCATTACCGTAATGTTTCGGGGAAAAAGCTGCAGTAGGCGTGAAAAAGTCGCCTTTCAGGAAGGAGTCTTGACGCGAATAAGGCAGAGAAAAACTCGTCTACTTAGCCGGTCTGATTAATAATAAAGGCGGATTAGATGCCACGGAGATGACCGCGCGAGAATTCCAAAGTAGGCTTCTACATGGACGAAAGTCGCCCAAGAAATGCTATTCTCGCAATCGGGGTGCATTGCCTATGCGGGAGAGCGAGAGGGGCGCGACTGGCGATTATCGGAAGAAAACACAACTCTGCAAACTTAATGAAGAAAGCAGTGGACGTCGTTAGGGAGCGTGAATTGGAGATAGCGATCTATGATTTCTGAAGTGGCGCGGTGTTGAAGAGGCGTAGAGCAGTGAAGCTTTGGGAGCTTAAAGGGACAGTGCACTCGGAAAAAGTTGGCGACTTTTTTGGCTCCATCGTATTCTACGCGACTAGACAAGCAACTTTTGTTCGAGCACCCCATCATTTCAAGGCAACCACAAAAAGTTATGGCCC